>JAOYMZ010023299.1:0-17915 GCA_025802335.1 Pinguicula primuliflora | reverse complement strand
GATGGGGATGGTGACCTCAGCGTTTGATAACCAACAGAAATGAATATCTGAGGAGGATAAAGAGAGGTTATTGGACCAACCTAAATATCGCGTGCACAAGTACTCAGACTTGGTGCACATGTTTCTGCCACACCTAAGAAATTTTAATCAACACCTTCTCCTAAACCAAAAAGTTTGTTAAGGAGGTTACGAGCTGCTTAAATTCCCTTATAATTATCCCCCAAGGAAAGAAAAGGGAACTAAGTCAGGGCATTAAGGAGATAGCTAGAAGGACCACTAGATTGCTTCTCGATTGGAATCAGCTGCCTCTTGTTTATTCTTTTATTTTCGTAACAAGGGAAATATTGGACTAAGGTTGATGATTTTAATGTCGACAATCTATATAACTACTAACTAGCATGCACCATCCACGTTAAGAATATTATCGACAGCATACTAGCTCTTGGTAGAATGTTCTGGAAATTGGCAGCTAAGGAAGCTTTTTCGGAGTTTCTACTGCCCCCCTTTCCTACTCTGGAGTCTGGAGACATCTGGCTTTACAGAACATGCTTTGTTGTGTCAATGCTTCCATCGGTCTCCAGCAATTTGTACATAAAATCATTTGCCTACTACACTTTGGCTGATCATTTAGCTATAATCGTTAACTCCTTTGTACAACCTAATAGGATAGAGAAATGTTGGGTCATTTTTCTCTGGATATGTTTCGAATAGTTTTGGAATGAGAGCCTATTTTAGAAAAACTGAAATAATTTTCTCAAATCCCTAGCACCATGGATATAATTTAAAGTTAGGAAATAAATGACCGTAAAGAAGTTATGTCTCAGAAATCAGAATGGAGCTAGCAGTTAGTTCTTATGTTATTGCCATTGAATTTTTGTTTGCTTTTGTTGTCTAGAACCTCGCTCAAACTGACATCTGACTTATAGGTACTGTATGTTGGGGATCACATCTATGGCGATATTTTGCGCAGCAAAAAAGTTCTGGGTATGTATCACACTTGTCTTTTATCTAAATCTATGGGCATACATAATTTAGTCTTTCATGCTCCTTATTCTTGTAGCACGGGTACATTTCTAATGTGGTCTAATGTAAGACAATTTACTACTGAGTAGTGCCTGTTTACCATAAACTTTGCTTGAAGTTGGGGTGCCAACTGTTTTTATCATGCACGAGATTTAGTTCAAGTGCTATCCAACAGCCATCTTTTTTGCATCTTCTAAGGTCCACCTGTTACTGATTGATTCCTGTAGAAATTTATAACACGAGAAACAGTTTGAAGTTTCTTATAAGTAGAAGAATACATTGCTGAGCGAAGTTTGGTGATTGGAGTTCGTTTATATGGAGTTTAGGTCAATTAGCCTCAGATACATATGATTTTGCATTATTGTCCTGCAATCCTGAATCAGTAGTGATATTTTTCATAGGTTGGAGAACAATGCTTGTTGTCCCTGAACTTGAGAATGAAGTTGAACTTTTGTCGACTTTGAGGGATGACCGCAAGGTATAATACTATTAGATAGAATGAAGTTTGTTTCCAGCTTTTGTTCTCTGGAGTCTAAAATAGTGTCGCTCAATGTCTGCATTTATCAGAGTAACGAGGGATTGGAAAAGTCGTTATCCTTTCTGTCCATTTGTCGTCCTCCATCTCATATGATATATGTGTTTGTTAATGGTCTTTACAATGTAGAAAAATCAATTGCTGAGGAATAACCGTGACGATATTGAAGACAAGACTCACCATCTCAAATGGTCTCTGAGGTAGCATCACTTGACGCTTGTAATTCCGGCAGCAAATACATAAAAAAATTTCCTTGCTTACTTTTTCTCATGGCATGTATCATCAGGGAGGGTGCAAATGCTAACAACGAAGAGCTTCTTGTCGAGCTTGAGAAATTGCAGGTTAATGTTTTTAACGGGATGATCAATTTCAAATGGCATTGATTCATTTCCATTTGCAGCTTCTACCTCCTATTGTGGAGTGGTCACTGGCCTTAACAGAAATGTGCATGCCTGAGCAGGAGATATCTAATATTGCTTATTCTTGCATATCCCCCTATAAATAATTATAAAAAAACTTGTTGTTACAGTCTCAACAGGAGGAATTTCGGCGGAGTCATCAAAACTCCATAAGAGATTGCCACCAAATGGTAAGAAGAAATTTCTCAAGCACAACAAATGGATATCGTTTTCGAGAATTTTCACCAATGTCCTAAAACTCAGATCAAAGAGTTATCTAATATCGAATATTTTCAGTTCCACAAGGTTTGGGGACAGCTAATGAAGACCGGCTATCAGAATTCTCGATTTGCACATCAGGTAGAAAATGTCTACAAAGAGAACCAAGCTTTCATTTTCCTTTCTGGGACTTATTGATCTTCATTTCTCAACTTTTTTTGTACTGGGTTTTTCAGGTTGAGAGATTTGCGTGCCTCTATACGAGCCAAGTGACCAATTTGAGCTTCTATTCCCCTGATAAATACTACAGGCCGAGTGAAGACTTTATGCCGCATGAGTTCGACATCCTTTCTCTGTGATCTTTATGATACTGTATGTATATTTTATCTAGTGATCTCACCAATGGATTTTAAAAATCCCGCGATATTGGTTTGGTTCTTGGAGTATTGATCGCATCCTTTGGCGTAACTATTTATTCGTAGAATTATTGCGCGGTAGTGAAGTAGTGTTTCACAATAGATGATGAGATCAGTGCAGCTATGGTGATATAATGTCTGGATAAACCGATGGCTATCTGGAGTGTTGCTGTTCTCCTTTTCAGATTCTAAAAGAACGTCTTGGAAATATGCAGTATGTGTTTTTTCGTGTAGCTTGAAATCATATTTCCTGTGCAATTAACCAAATGCAGTCTGAATAAATACACATTCATGCACAACAATCTTCAACCCCTAAACTATGAAGCACCCGCATAAGAACCTGATCTCACACTCTTGGCCGACATTTTCCGGCCTCCTACGGATCCTGAATCTCCACTGGTTCGGGGAAAACTTCACTCGATAATCTCTTATGCGACGGCGGATAGTCATGACCTCCACTCCCACGAGATACCACCTTTTCAGACTGCTTCAGACCACCAATAATGTCTCTGTTTATCTGCCCTGATGCATTTGAACTCTCAGATGAGCTATGATGCAAGCTGCCAAAGAATGCAGCAGTCCAGGATTGTCTTGATGAAGCTGTCCTAAGACCGGCAGAGCCGAAATTCTCTTGTCTTACGACCTTAAAAGGATTCTCCAATGCTTGAAGTACCAGTCTCATCGAGGGTCGCTTTGAGGCCTTCGGATTCAGGCAGGACTTTGCTACCACTGCTACCGCCCATACTTCTTCAAGAAGATCATCGTCTATAATGAGAGACTGGTCTACAATCTTGTTCATCGGTTCCTTGTCATGTATGTTGATGGAAGGGAGATTGCTGTCCAGCCATTGCTTCGTCTCGGCCTCATTTAGTCCGCTGATTCCAAGCTTGCCAGTTACGAGCTCGAGTAAGACTTTGCCAAAGCAGTAGACATCATAAGAAAATGTAACAGATGATGATCCTGGAAAGCATTCAGAAAAAGTAAATGTATTCATCTATTGAAACATCTCAGAGAATGGTGCATGGCTTCATATATTATGCTGTTCTTACCAGAAGATCTCTTACCAGAAGTCCTGCACATTGTCATTAAATGATAAAACAATTAGAAAACGAAAGAGCAAATGCCTCAAATCCAACAGTACACATGCCGGGAGAGAGCTTACTGTGGTGCTCGAATGAATTGTGAGACTACATTTTGTTGTCCATTTCCTCCGGCTACGCAAATTTCGCCGAAACTTCCGAGCCTTACTTCATATTTGTCATCCAGAAGTATACTGCTAGCTTGAATATCTCTTCATTAGGAAAGAAAAAAGAGGTTTAACTGACTTTATCTATAAAACAAAGGAAACAATGTGTGTTTTTGCATGTGCATCATACCTGTGAACAATGGGAGGATTGCATTCATGGTGCAGGTATGTCAATGCTTCAGCAGTTCCTATAGCAACTTTCAATCTAGTGATCCAATCCAAAGACTGCAGCAGTTCTTGCCCGGAATTGCTTACTCTATACATAGCATTGGATAAATCTCCATTGCGCATGTACTTGTACACCAACAACTTCTCATCTTCTTTCTCCAAGCAATGCCCCAAAAGAGGGACCAACCGCGGATGCACGACATCGCCCAGGAGTTCAGATTCCAACAAAAACGACTCTTTTCCAACGGAATGGAAATCAACTTTCTTTACAACCACTTTTGATCCATCTTCCAATTTTCCCAGAAATATTTCCCCGCAATGGCCTTTCTTGATGAGGTTTTCAGTACTGAAGCTGTCTGTTGCTTGGAGAATTCGGTCATAGGTAAATGATTCTCCGAATTTGGAGAAATCGACGAATACTTTCCGCTCTTGATTATTACTACTAATGTTCTTCCGGTTTTCCTTATGCTGCTGGCTACTACTACCAACTTTGTATGCTTTCAAAAGCAATAAGGTCACTGCTATTATAATTGTTATGAAGCCCAAACCACCAAAAGCTCCAACCATGATGTATGTGAATCTTCTCCTACTCTTCTGAGTTGGTTTCAGTCCAGGTTCGTCTGCTGCTGCCTCTTCACCACTGACAGTAACAAAAGACAAACCTCTTTCAGCATAAAACACACTGCAGTCCTTGAGATTCCTCTGCCTTCTTACGCCCGAAAAGCAATTTTCCGACGCATCAACAATGATGCCAGTGTTATTAGGAACTAGTCCTTCAAGATAGTTGCTGGAAACATCTATACTGATTCCAGACTTCCCCATCCAAGAACTTATATTTCCATAAAACAGGTTGTGACTAAAGTTGAACACTGCACCTCTCACGGTGTAGGATAAAGCAAGGTTTGGAAGAAGGCCAGTGAGGTTATTCCTGGACACATCAAAGTAATTCAAACCAGGCATGTACAAGATGGTACGAGGAAGGATGCCGACGAACTTGTTTCTACACAAGGATAGGTACTCCAGTCGCTGTAGTTTCGGAAACAAGTCATCTGGTAATGAACCCTCCAACAGATTATTACCCATAAGCATTTTCCTCAGACTTATCAAACCTCCTAGTCCAGCAGGCAACGAGCCGAACAAATAATTAAATCCAAGATCAAGTTCCACCAGCTGTGAAAGATTTCCAAGCTTACCAGGAATGGAGGAACTCAGTGTATTATAGCTCAGATTTAACTGTTTAAGACTGTGAAGTGAACCCAAACCAAAAGGAATCCCTCCAGACAGCAGGTTTGAAGACAAGTCAAGTATAGTAAGATTGCCTAGAGCTGAAATCTCATCTGGGATTTTCCCAGTTAACACATTCTGTGAAAGATCAAGAACTGATAATGAAACCAACTTCCCAAATGAAGCTGGCATATCCCCCGTAATCGAATTATTCGATAGATATAGAGCATTGAGCCTGTTTAAACTAGAAAGAGAAGCTGGAACATAACCATTTATTGAGCTCGACCTGAGATCAAGAACTTGAAGATTACTCATCTTTTGGCCAAACCATTCAGGAATCTGCCCACGCAGCAAAAAACCTGAGGAGTTGAAACTGGTTAACATAGGAAGATTTTGCAATGAATCAATAGCAAACTGAGGATTAAGTTTTCCTGCACGAGTTCTCCTCAATCCAAGCAAGTTTATCCCAGTAACATGACCATTGTTGCACTCTATCCCCGTCCAGTTCAAACAGGGAATAGCTTTCTTGTGCCAATCTTTTGCTGAGATTCCAAGTGAAGACCGGAGTTCCAGTAATGCCCACCTCTCGGTTCGAGCCACAGGCTGAGCCAGCACAGTGGTGACAAGCATTTGTAGCAAGAGAAGGAAAATTCTGAACTGAATTCCCATGATTCCAAGTCCAATATCCTAACCGAAGACTAGATGCTTCCTCCTTATTGAACCCAATGGAAGTATCAATCTGCAAATGTAAAGACTGTATTTTTTTGCTGCAATTAGCTCTACTTCTGAGATTTTTGTTCTGCCAAAATGGGAACTGGGAATAGCAATGAATGCTGAGAGTGACTTGCAAAAATAAATGAAGCAAAAAACTAAGCATGAATATGTAAATATCCGCACCTATGAGATCACGAGGTTTGGTTCTTCATTTCAGTGCAAAAGCAACCAAGGGTTTTTCGTACTGTGATTGGTGTCTATTGTTAGGAATCCTTTCTGGTTGAGGGTCATAAAAGCTTGAGGAAGATGCAATATTAATGGCGGAAGGAGTACATTTCCAACCGTCACAACAGTTGTTCCCGTTGGAAAAAGAAGAGGGGGTCATAAATGGGAAGGAACGCACATTGGGGGCAGTTGTGGCGGCGGTGACTCCGGCGGCGAGTTAGCGGTGGCCGGCGAAGAGGAAAACAAGATACCAATCTTTTCAGAGCTGATCTTTGAACGGTGTGCATTTGCCTTATGGGATAACGGACTATTTATGGAATTGTGCAGGTAATCATTGCAAACTTGCTGTTTTAGTCATAAATTTTTTTTAGCAAGTCACAAATCATATTTTGTGTGGGGTAATAATCACAATCACAATTTAAAAAATAATAATAATATAATATATGATTGTGATGGTTGCCAATAATATCAATAAAATGTGTATATTGATTGTCATAAATTATGGAGGTCAACAAATAATAACAAATCGGAACAAAAAATATCATATCACTGAATGGTGTGCAGTAGTGCAATGTGACTGACGTTGGGTTTAATTAATTCAGTAAGTTGTGTAGGTTATCAAAAAAAAAAAATTGCAAAAAAAATCTACAAAAAAAAAATCACTATTAAAAAATGTTATAAACATACAAATTTAAACCTCTAAATTCCCCGGTTTTGTCAACGCCATATCTGTTCTCGGCCGACATACTCTAATCGTCAAAGCTGTTTGTAGCCACCGTCCAATGGATTGATACATTTATCTACATAGTAGATTGTGTTTTTATTTCCCAAGAAAATTAAAAATATATGTATTGTGTCCCCATATATAAGATTGAATTTTGTAAATAATATAAAATAAATAATCTAGCTCACATTTAATATTTTGTTTTTTTTTAATAATAGGCTCTAGTTGAATTGATTGCATTTTGCTCGCCTTGTTAGAGATTGGGAATTGATTTTCGGCCTGTTCTTCCCGCCCAAGGCCCGCATCCCACTGGCGGAATTAGGGGGGTGATGGACCCGGGTTTTTGCCCAATATTTTGGTTACCCTTAAATATTTCTTTTTAGCCAAGAGAAACTCTAGTTCCTACATTGCCATATTTACCGGATATGACTTTAATTTCATCCTCGAATAATTTTTAAATAAGTACTTTTACTTGCCCTATTAATTAAAAGTATATTAAAGAGAGATGAAGTTGAAAGCCCTCCAATTCCTCCTCAAACCACACTTCTTTACTATCCTCATCCATGAAATCGAGAAACCATATCCACTTTTGCGTCTCTTGACTGCGGTAAATTTCTTTTATGATCAATTTAATAGAGCTACTTAGTGGTTATCCAAAAAAAAATAGAGCTACTTAGTTTAATAATTCTTTCCGACGCAATTATTTTATCTTGTAATTGTAACGTATTAAGAAGCTACGGCCTACGATGCATCCAAAATCTATACCTAAACAACCCTAGAAACAGCATATTCACTTAATAATCATTAAATATCTTGAACATATGATTATTTGACGTTTTGGAAATAATCACAAGCACAATTTACACAAATAAACTGGATCTCTTTCAAATCAAAGAAGCTTCTGAAATTCAATATTTTAGAGTTTTAAATGTTTTTTAGCGATGAGATGAAATTGTCGTAATCAAAATATTACACTGGCTTCATAGTTTCCACTGAAATCATTCAAACTTCCAGGCACATGAACTGGCCATAGAAGAAATTGTTGACAAACGCTAAGATTCTTTGTGGATTCTTCTAATCTATCGTATTGTCTCTTTAAAAGTAAACTACCTTATCAAACTTTTAGTCTCTATATCAATTTTCAATCACGGTACCAGAATTTAAGAGAGGGGGCGGCAACGTACCCTCTCTTAATTGCGTCATCTATATATCGGTACTCACCTTAAACCCTAAATGCGATAAATCTCCGGGCAGTCCCTCACTTCCTTTTGTTAAGTGTATAGGAGTTGGAGTTGGAGTTGGAGTGAAGGTACCCCTACTACTCCACAAATACTATGCCGGACGAATTTTTCGCAAGAATAGTGGCAAGAAAGTTGGCCACGTCATCAAATCACGTGATGATCAACTCAAACAAAATGTAGACGAACAAAGACCACAAAATAGACCAAAGACCTTCTTCTTCGAAAGGTAGAAAGAAAGGTAGAAGAGAAGACGAAAAAGAAGAGGTATTTGTGTTTTCTTAGGGATGTCGACTGCCATAATTGGTGACTCCATGGCTAGAGCTCCATCTACTGATACCAACAAGCTTTCTGTCCAAATTGAAGTGGATTTTGTTAAATGCGACTTGTGTGGATTTTGTTAAATGCGACTGATGTGGATTTTCTGAAGAATGTACAGAGTAATATATTTAGACAATTAAACAGAGGTATTCTGTTTGATATGTTGGATGCACCTTCAAAGATGAATTTGGACAGATAGTCAGCCAATCAAGTTTTAATCTCTTTCAATTCTTTTCCTCATGTACGGAAGGCAAATGGATTTGTGGGCTCTGTGTGAAGCCTGTCAAAGACGAAGCGCCAATGAAGCAATGGGCTCTCCGATTTCGGCAGGATCCGGCAGTACTTTTGATTGGGGCCATGAGGCAGGTGCTCTCGAAAAGCTTGGATAGCACCAAGTCCTGCCAAATGTTCTGTGGATTGAGCTCAAATTTGACAATGTAGTGCAGAAGAGAGGATGTTTTTTTTGAGTAAGTGCAGAAAAAAAAAAGGATGGGATCCACTTTAATAAATTGTAGTTTTTTTATTTTACCATCATCTGCTGGAAGATTCTTCTACATTCTTGTCCAACTTTTTCTTCCGGCATATAAAAACTCCTACTACTCCTGTCTTCCCCCTAGAGAGAATCAAGGATGAAATTCAGCACCTTTCCATGGATAAGGAAAACCAGGCTGTCGTGACGCTGTACTTTTTTAACCAGCTGCTTAAATCTTATCTCTAACCATTCAATGGGGATTTTTTTGCATGGAAACTGACGGAAGTATAACGGCTGGCGATGACCTTGTTGTACCCAAAACGGCATGCAAAAAGAAAGTCTAGTTCAATCTTTTCTTTTTTCTTTTTGTAAGAAAGTTAAAAGACATACTTCACTAATCATATATGACATGCTCATATTGCTCGAATTTTTTGATGAATGAAATTTGAATACAATTATCACTCACATAGCCAGTAGCCCACCAACTATTTGAATATTCTGGTTCAATCTCATCCCTCCACCAATTGCTATAAATGGGGGCTTTTACTGAATGCCAAAAAACAAGCATAAACATAGAGTTTTGTGGTAGAAATATTCCCTTTTTTTCTTGTCTTCTCGTTTCAGGCCATGGCTTCTGCTGCCAACTCTCGCTGGAGTTTCAGTGAGAACAAGCTCTTCGAGAATGCCCTGGCGACGTACAGGGAGGACTCGCCGGACCGGTGGGCGAAGGTGGCGCAGGCGATCGGAGGTAGCAAGACGGTGGAGGAGGTGAAGATCCACTATCAGAACCTTGTGCATGACATCGAACTCATTGAATCAGGGAAGATCCCATTGCCTCCTTACGAGGAAGCACGCGGACACCCCCAATAGATTTTTATTTTTTTATTTAATTTGATTTATATTTAATGGGGATGCAATTTGAAACCAAGCAGCTACTGCTGGATATGATGGCATTGCATTTTATATGAAGTGTGCATGAAAATCCTTAAATATTTGGATGGTTGTTTATGGGAAAAAAATCATTCGTCTGGTTGGAAAAATTTAATAGAACTCCAATATAACTTGCCCAAGTTGTGCAGGAAAATGTAGCTTGCTGTCTACAGAGACGATTATTCTTGGATGGTTGGGCTTAATTTGTGGTGTTTCTCAATCCAAACCAAACCAAACTAAACATACCCAGTAAATCTCGCCCATTAGGCAGGGTATGAGAGGGTAAGATGTACGCAATCATACCCCCACCCCTCAACAGGATGAAGAGATTGTTTCCGTCGAGCTTCTCAATCAAAAACTCATACTATCATAGAGCAGCGGCTGCCCACGTGCTACTCACCACCGGATGTGTTTTTATCTCAAACACATAAAAGTGGGTCATATAACAGATTCTGTTCGAGAAGGCGATCGACTAACCCGTCTAGGCGTTGGGCGATTGCTCTTTGTCTTGCCCGAATGTCGCCTAAACACCTACTTAGAGGTGCCTAGGCAGGAACCTAGACTGCCTAAATACTAGATAGGTCCTGACCACACCAAAACAGCCCAATATTTTTTCAAACATTGGTAACAACCAAATCTAGAATACAAAAAACGGTCAAACTTTAAATGAAAAGAAACAATAAGGGGAATCACTGGAGAAAGGGGTACGAAAGGGAAATGAAGGGCCAATTACAACAAAAGTTGTGTATCAGCACTTTTTCGAACATGGTAACAACCAAATCTATAATACAAAAAAACTGCCAAACTTTAAATGAAAAGAATCAATAAGGGGAATCAATGGAGAAAGGGGTAAGAAAGTGAAATGAAGTGCCAATTACAACAAAAGTTGTGTACGTACAATCCTTTTACCATTGCTAGTCTAAAGTCTCTAAGTCACAATGGTACACCGCCTCATCTTTAAACAACTGCACAGCTCAAAAACGAACAACCAGTGTCCAAAACGTACATTATATACTAAGCAAGTTCCCCATCTACAACACTAACACTCCGCTGCATCTCATTCCTAGTTTATATGTCTGTACACAGTACACCACTACCCAAAAAAGCAGCTTCTCTTCTACGGTATTTAGACTCGTGTGTTCTCTTCTTTAGAGCATTTTAACTCAGACATGCAACTGGCTTACCCCTTCCCATTGTGAATCCCCGTGTCCCATCAGGCATTCGAGGACCTTTCACCGTCTGCCCCGGGCAGGGGGTGCCCGAGTTTGTGGTTAGAGTTGATAGGCTAAGCTGAGGGCGAAGTTTTGATTTTGCTCTGTTTCTAGCCCATGTTTTCTTCGTTGCAGCTGCGTTTCCATCGCCCTGCATCATGTTATGCTCAATTTTTTTTATTTGTAAACAGCAAACACCATCTTATTGCCTATTGGGTACCAATATATGAAAAAAATGAGTTTTTGACTTTTTGTTCCAAGGAGATTGAACAAATGACTACTAGGGTAAGTTTAGTAGCACGGATGAGCGAGATATAGTGGGATGGTAAAAGATATCCAGGATTTTAGGAGTGTATGATTAACTAAAAAAAACCAATTATCCCTCAAATCCCATTTTGAAAGGAAACTTAATCCATCAAAATCCACTTTTTTACGGGTAAAAGAAAATTTTTCCCAAGCTGTACTAAACACAGGATATAGTGGCACGATATCCTGTCTACTAAACAGGGCCCTAGAGTTCATACAAGAATGGACTTACTTCTGCTTCGTTGTTGTTAATCTGGGAGGCATCTTCAGGTGCTCGGTGCATTGTCCCTTCATCTTCCAAGGAGACATCAAACTCGGACTTTTGGTTCTTTAGTACAGACCTAGGCTGAACGTTTAAGGTTCACAAGTCAATTTATTTCTTAAGCTGTGCATATGATGCGACTGTTGTGCTGTGTCAATTCTAGTTTTACATTACCGATCGCTTAAGCATGACCCTAACTCGCATGCCTTTCCTCCAGTTCCCTTCATCATTCAGTTTCTCAACCTGAGGAGAGACAGAGAATGGAGTTACCATTTAAAAACAAGAAACGGCATCATGAATTTTATGGACAATAATTCAAAGGTAGAAGAAGGCTTTACTGCTTTCTCAGCTGATTCAGGGCTCTCATATTCCACCAGGGCGTGGAGCTTCGATAAAAGCCAAAATCAAATAAGCACAAAGACCTGAAAAGTGTTCTCAGATTCTTACAAAAACAACGACAGGACGACTAATTTGCGTACCTTGTTACTCACAACTACATCACACTTGGAAGAACGTAGATTGTGCTCTTGAGGTTGGCAGATTCTGATAGACCTAATACTGCAACAAAAAAAACAGGCACATATGAACAGAAACGTCAGGAAAAAGAGGAACTACATTCAGTATAATAAAACATTCCAACCTTCCTACTGCATTGAAAACTTTCTCAATTTTCTGATGGGAGTGATCACTTGGGAGATTTTCAGCTATAACAGTTCGCAGCTACACAAAAATATGATTGCAGGATCAAATTGTGTCTGCTTAAATGCTCTCAGATGATGAAAGGGAAAACATTAAACAAGCCAACTAGTTATAATACCTGAAGCTCCTCTTTTTCTTTCTCCGTGAAGGGTTTCTCACGTCTTACCTTCTTAGAATCATCGCTTACAACCTGAGACATAGCAAAGAAAGAGTAACTTCAAATAACTGAAGGCCAGGAGAAATGAAGTAACTTCAAAATACTGAAGGCCTCACCAGTTTTGTCGACAATTTCAAAGCCTGGGCTACCATCTGATTGTTAACATTGAGGGATTTGAGTTTCTTCAGAGTTGTCACGAAATTGATAGGAACTGTTGGACGCCAGCAGCAACATTAAAACCGGAGCATAATGTTAGAATGTTTTACACGGACTTCACACATACATATCAAACAGCTTAAATAGGAATGTGCTGCTACAATCTATCACATATCACACTCAAGGTTTTATTTAGAATAGCCACATCTTACTATTTAAGTTGGCCCACACACGTGTAACTGCGTATACGAGACCCGAGGCTATAGCTAGGGGTCTATTTTCTAACACATACAAGCATAAGTTTTTATGCAAAAATTTTCCCAACAGTTCTTACCGAAACCTTGAGGATCCTTGCTCACGTGCTTGACAAGAGTTTCATTTGCAAGCATGCTGATATCGCTAAACATGTACTCCGCCTGTACAAACACGAAAACTAAGATAAGATAAGTTTAAGGAAAAAAAACTAAAATCTGCAAGAAACCAACCTGTTTGATGATCTTGTTCTTGATTCCATCAGAACTGTGAATTTCCTTAGCCTGCTGGTGTTGGTTTTGGTGGTCTCGTTCCGTGCCATCGGATCCCACTTTGCCATTTTCTTTTTCTTCAATGAAAGGGATTGCAGTTTCTTGATCAGCACCAGCCGCCATATAAATCCAATTCCCCCTATTCCCATCCGCGTACTGGTAATAAGGATAGATATAGCTTGCTACCGGAAATTGGGCCTTTGGTACGAACTCCGGTGCAGCCAAGTTGAACTTGAATGCCCCATTGCTGCTGCATTTCTCCTCCTTTTGTCCGGCATCATTCCTATACATTTGTGCCATTTTCAAACATTTATCTCTATGGACGACTTGCTTGATTGATTCTATCCGAGAATGGCTGAGCATTATCATTGCTTGTATGTTCTGTTCTGTTATACTCTGTTTTGCTCCCGAAATGCATGCTTTGTGGCTGGATGGTCGATTGAATGTGGGGAAATTGTTCTTTCCCCTGAAATTTTTCTATAATAAGCTAACCTAGTATCATCTCTCAATGCGCACCTCTCAATGAGTACGTGCACACAAATAGATCCCACCAAAGGCAAATTCCCATATTCTAACAATAGCATGCTCAATATTGGGCCTATAGAGGAGATTTGACGCCGTCATCTCCTGATACGGGTGGTGATGGTTTGGAATGCAGATGCTAAGATTGTGGGGAGGGGATAAGGTCCGTATTTGGGGGAGAAGGGACTTGCAGGATCAAATTTCATGGAAATGACGGCTGTGAATCGAGCCATACCTTACAAACCAGATCGGAAATTGTAGACTGCAAAAAAACACATTGTTGCTTCTACATCTTCTTCACGACAAGGAAATTAACCCTAAAGAAGGAGCAACAAAAACCAACAATTCAAAATCTAAAATTGGCAATTTTTAGCTGCTTATGCATCTTCTTCCCGACAACCATCAAGAAAGGAGCCACGAACATCAAACCAATTACGCCGCCGTAAGGTTGCCGCGAGAAGAAGTTCGCCCGCTGGTTTCTTGTTCAGGTTTTTTTTGGTCTCACTAATCATGGATCCATGCAAACTAAATCCAGTGGACCTGTTAAGTCTGGTCCACCAAAGAATTATTTGCACTAATAGAAATCCAACCTGAACCTGGCCAACAGTTACGGTTTTTCTTTTTCAGGTTTATTAGTAGGTAAAGTGATTAGGTTTTCTTATTAATTTTTACTAGTTTTAAGATAAACGGTAACTGTAACTATGTAAACTTTATAACCATTAGAAAAATGTTAGGGATACATCATACAAAGTTTTGAGAATTTCGAATGAATAATTTGCGCAAACACGTGATGACTGCAAGGACTGTTGAATTTCGAATGAATAATTTTTTTATACTTGTTTAATAATGAAATACTAAATGTACTTAATTTTTTATATATAATTAAGTAAAATGCATAAAACGATGTCGTTTTATGTCATAAAATGTGTATTTTTTAAACAAAACAACGTCGTTTTACTACGTATACTTAATTATGTATAAAAAATTAAGTATACGTAATATTTCTCTGTTTAGTATTAGCTGAATGTAGCACCAGTGTTGTCGGATTGCCTGGAGTGATATTTCTAATTTTTGAATTATTAATTTTTATTTTAAATAGAATAAAGAATTTATAGGACATGATTTTAATTTTTCAACGACTAAACTGTCGTAATATTAATTATCGTCTTTAAATAAAATTTTGTATTTATGATTTATATAGTTTGAGTTTATCATTTAGGGTTTTAGTTTTTTAGCAGCGAAGCCGCCGTAATATTAATTATTCAAAAAAAAAAAATTAAGCATTTAGGATTAATAGAGTTTTAGTACATCATTTAGGATTTTAGTTTTTCTTCGCGCGTCGTAATATTGATTGTCGTCAAATAAAATTCAACATTTAGGGTCTTTAGAATTTTTGGTTCATCATTTAGGATTCTAGTTTTTCGGCGGCGAAACCGCCGTAATTTAAATTGTCGTCTTTAAATAAAGTTTATCATTTAGGATTTATATAGTTTGGTTTATCATTTGGGATTTTATTTTTTCAGCGGTGAAGTCGCCGTAATATTAATTATCATTTTAAAATAAAGTTTAGCATTTAGAATTAATAGAGTTTGGGTTTATCATTTAGGGTTTATTTTTTCGACGGCGAAGCCGCCGTAATATTAATTATCGTTAAATAAAGTTTAACATTTATGGGCTTTAGAGTTTTAGATTTATCATGTAGAGTTTTAATCTTTCGGCGTTGAAGCCGCCGTAATATTGATTCATTTTTTATAAACTATGTCGAAATCCTATCAAATGACATCTCTAATCGAATCACATGGCGCGCTAACAATTATGGTAGCGTCCGTTTCGATGAACGGTGACCTATTCTTCGAATAAATTCGATTTTTAAAAATAGTAGGAGAGAAACATACAATCTATATATTAAGATAGGATGTCAAAATTTCGGAGCATGTTAGCGTAACCAATGAGAGAGCGACACATCAGCAAGAATGAGGTGCAATTTAGTACGGATAAGTCTGTTTTCCTTTTTTTCTCTTTTTAATTATATTTAGTTTTCTCTCTCATACATTTTTTGCAATCGGATATATGTGGCGAATCGCTTATCGTATGTTGAAACGGACTACACCATAATAATCAGCATGTCGCGAGGTTCGATTTGAGATGTGATTTGATATGGTTTCGACACCGTTTCAACGATAGTAATTTCATACATCGATAATTTTACACATCAGTGGCTTCAGCCACGGACACTAACTAGTAAATATTATTTTTCAATAGATACAAAATCAAAATTTAACGCGATATACCCAACCTCCAAACAGAACCATCATCACGACACGTTAACTCAACAAACGTTTATTTTCATCCAAGAAAAAACGAGAAACACTCTGCGCACTACAACGGAACCGAATATTAAACCGAAAGTTAAGGAAATAACAACACTACCCATGATTCGAGTGTGTTGCTGTGGTTAGTAAGAAGGACAATTTCGGCATATCCTTAAATTTTGGTTTAAAATTCGGTTTGAAGGTAGTATGCCCAGCTTTGCTCAGAAAAAACGGCAACATTTTTCCGGTGCACTTGAATAATGTGAAAAGACAAATATTTTATAATATAAGAACGAAAATATAAACTACTTCAAGAACCTGCCCAGCCACAAATCCTCCCTTTCGATCGTGTTCACTGCGTTTTTTCCCGACGGTTTCGTCCATGACAACCGCCGTATTTCCATTACCATGTTGCGCGGGTGCGGTCTCGATTAAGCGGAGATGGAGGATGAAGCAGAGCCTGCCACGTGCGGCGTTGGTGGAGGCGCGGCCGAAACCCGCGCCGGAGCCGAATGGACGCGGCGGTGACAATGGAGCTCTTGCTGTGTTGCAGGCGAGGGATTCATCCTCCTCATCTACGCCGTCGTTTAGAGACCGGGCTGAGGATATGCAAGCTGAAGCGAGGGCCATGGCACGCGCGGTTGATGCTTCTGTCTACAGTCCGGAACTTCTGGCAGATAAATACAGGTCGCGCCCGGGGAAGGGGGTTCGAAGAGCTCTGGATATCATTGGGGGCCTGGGTTCTTTTGCTTTTTGTTTGTGGATGGACAAAGTGAAGGATCAGTTCGATAAGAATCAAAGACTCAGGGCAGTTCAGCTGAGGAAGACTTTCACTAATTTGGGACCTACTTTCGTTAAAATTGGGCAGGGTTTGTCTACCAGGCCCGATTTATGCCCACCACTCTACCTCGAGGAGCTTACTCAGTTGCAGGTGCATATCTAGCATTTAAATTTTTATCTTGTCGTCGGGTCCCTATATTTGTAACATTTGTGGCTTACTATGGCGGGTAATCAGGTAAAAAGAAGTAAAAGATTGTCTTTCTTCAGGGATGGTAAATAAAACCTCGTTCTTTATCACTTGCCCGATTTGAGATTGACAGTTTGGTGGGAACTTACACCCGTTTGATTTTGTTGGTTCCGTATCATGTTCATTTCGCTAAAAATATTGATTATGCATCTATGTAATAGCATTACTGGCCTTTTAATTTCTTTGAACCTGTTCTTACTTCATCGAGAGTTTTGATCAATGATAGAAGATTGTTTGAGATTTTATATGGTGGCATCTTAGTTTTGAAATTGAGAAATAAGAGGTAAGTATGTCCTCCTCGAACATACGTATCTTGCATGTCTGAATAAATCAAACTTATCATTTGGTTTCAACTTTATAACACTATTATCAGCAGACGAGAGCAAAGATGGGCACTGTAAAGGTGGCAGTAACAGAATTAGTTCACTATTAAATGTCAGGCTAGCAAAATAAAGAAATGTTAGTATTGGGAAATTTACATCCATCCCTGGCGATTTCTTCTATGATTGCAGAATGTGTACATTTTTCCATTTCTGCATACCTGGATGTTCTGAGGAAGCTTTATATTATGGTTGTCTCAAATTCAATTTTCTGTTTATGCTTAATGTAAAATTATACTTTACATTTTCTCATTGAGGTAGGATGCTCTGCCAACATTTCCGGATACAGAAGCATTTTCATGTATTGAGAGAGATCTGGGGTACTCTCTCGATTCTATCTTCTCAGTAATATCGGCTTCTCCAATAGCTGCTGCCAGCCTAGGCCAAGTTTACAAAGCGCAGTTGAAGTACTCTGGGCAGGTTGTTGCCGTGAAGGTGCAAAGACCTGGTATTGAAGAAGCTATTGGGTTGGACTTTTACCTCATAAGAGGTTTAGGCCTTCTCAT
>JAOYMZ010023288.1:0-17915 GCA_025802335.1 Pinguicula primuliflora | reverse complement strand
GGGGTTTTCCACGTAAATCTGTGTGTCCTATTTATCTTCAGTATTATTTCCTACAAATTATTAACTGCAGTTTGGCTCTATCGGTCCTATTTTCACAACAGATTCTCCCCATTTGTGTTTTTTTTTCTTTGCGGTTGGCCGCAAGCCGACAGTAATGATCGGTTACCGGCGATGTCAGTTACCGTCTACGAAGGGTATCGGCATCGGTTCCTACTTCCTATCCTATTTGCCGTTACTGACCAATGTTCGGTCGGTAGGAGTAACGCCTACGGACTGACTGCACCCTACTTAACGGTAAAATGGGAAGTTGTCTTGCATGCAATCCTGCTACACAGTTGGGCGAATAACTTATACTGCATCATTGCTTTCTTAACAGAGAGACTTCAACGGAAATAAATAGGAAGCTGTCTTGCAATCATGCTGTACACGATCCTTATATATTTCATCTGGAGGCACCAAGTCCCATTGCTTTTGGTCGTCTAACTGCAACCAAAGGGTCGACAATGCCTTGAGAATTCCTGCCAAGTCCACTTCCCTCAACGAACCCCATCTTCGCCATCATCTTTGATCCAAATCCTTTGGTATGCATCTCAAAAGAACCCAATTTCTCCTGGTTGGGTAGTGATTTACCTTTCGTCGCAGTAGTACCACCTCCACGGGCGATTGGCTGGTACTGCTTAGATGTCTTGCTTTTTGAGCTGCTACTTGTATCAGTGGCTCCACGGCTAATGGGTTGGTATTGCTGAAACGGTTTGCCGGGGGAGCTGAAACTTGTTTCAGGAACCTCGGCGCCTAATCCAAGCGACTTAGGCCTCTGTAACACTTCGATGGGCTTGGCAATGCCTTGGCCATCCTTTCCAAGACCCCCACCATCTACGAATCCCATTTTAGCCATCATTTTCGAGCCAAACCCAGTTGTATGCATCTCAAATGCACCATAGTCTACTGAAATGGGAAGAGGTGGGGCCTCAACGCTTGTTCCATTTCTCTCGTCAGATTCATTGAGTTTTAGCTCAAACATTTCACCAACCATTACACCACTAGATACGAAAGACAAGGGCTGAGAAGCATAGGAGCCGACTTTCACTCGATTCTTGTCCTTGAGTTCCTTTCGAGCAGGATGGGCTTCTAATTTCCTGCTTGATATTTTTCTGGAAGATAGGGTGCGTGCTGGGTCGTGAGCCCGCAATCCAGCACCACTAGTCTCCAACTTACCATCAATAATTGTGAAATCAGCATCCTCGTCAGCACCCCCGATCAACTGAAGTTCATACATCAATAATTATTTCAGTGCACGGAGCCAAGTTCATCACTACGTACAATGCGGCTGTCAGAAAAACTTGGAAATACAGTATGGAAGAGAATTGGAGGGAAACATCCGACCAAATATTTAAAAAGGTGCAACGAATACCTTTTTCAGACGAAGTTCATCTCTCCATGATGGCATACATGTGCGTGGTGTTGGCATCACTGTTACAAATCTGAAACAATACAAGAATACTTTTAGATGAGGTAGATAGTAATTGCCACAATAAGCCGCAATCTGAGGGGCCCGTAGCTTCCTTTACATGTAGATTTATACCCATGCTTAAAGGTGGCCAGCCAGTCAACCAAGTATGAAAACCAGTCCAAAAGCACAATTTAGTGATCTACAGACTATTGGTAATAACCAACTATTGAAACCTCAGCTAGCAAAAGTTATTTGCCGAGATCAAATCATAATTTATCGAAGGGAAGAAAAGTTATATTAGTATGAGGCCATAGCTGACCGCTTGAACAGATAGCTTATAGACCTAGAAACCCCTATTTGCTGAAGTAATAAATTTTGCAGGATTATGTCACAAAAAAAGGTTACTATTTGCAAGAAAAGGGAGCAAAAAACAATTCAGCGGGACAATGATAACCTTAGAGATCAAGCATTAAATTATATGTGTGAGTAAAGTAATTTACGACTTCATATGTCCTATACAGTCGAATATGTGTTTGTTTTTAAATATATCTGCACCAAAAACCAGCAGCAACAAATGCACACAGAGAAGCAAATATAAACACAATCACTTTTACCTCTTCTTGCCACTCCCTTGGCAGCCACTTTGCAAATGATAAATGGAAGCTAATCGTCTTACCTAAAACCAAGGCCTTAAATTATATAGAGTAAAATGACATCAAATATAGAGTTTTTGACCGTCTTGTGCAGAAAAATCACTTAGCCACAAGCATTTCTACGGATGATGCATCCCAAACTGATTAACTGGCAATACAGTTCACACCGCCCAATTTGATAGTAGAACTAGAACAGATGCTGAATTACAAATGTCATATATAAATGAAAAACTAAAAAACATTTGAAGGAAATAAAAGAATATAACAAGCTTAACAAAAAAATATAGGAATATATCCGATCCCGAGCAATAAAAAATGTATGCTGCATGAAATATTGTGTAAAATGGAGAAAAAGAGATGACAACAAGAAACTCCAGAACAGAATTACCTGAGAACAATCTCGTGGCTTCATAGGTGGGAAAGATAATATTTCTTCACCACAAAGAACCATTTGTTGCAATGTCTGCAACAATAAACATGGTGCTGATTATTCTAGGATTCACAAAGGACACAATTTTGTGATCCCAAATGAAAAAAGCTGGGAAGAGAAGGGATCCCTTTCTCAGCTGAGCGATTTTCTCAACTTTTGAGTTTGAGATCAACCCAGCATAAGGCAAAGCAAAAGAACAAAATGTGTAAAAAATTATAAAAATTAATGATAAATGCGGGAAACAACCTCCACTGATCAGTCTAATCAAATTTCTGAAGTAGTTGTCAAAACATGGGAGATATAATTACTACCAGACTAGGTGGGTATCATGTCTTACCAAATTTACCTTTTCAAGATCTACTAACTTCTAGACTAGGTGGTTGTCATGTCTTACCATATTTATTTTCTCAAGATCTACGCCGCGCTGAAGCATTCTATCACGGCGCTTGGCTTCTATCATTTCTTTACGATATTTCTTCTTTTCCCCTGAAATTCGGAAAGCAGGAATAACATGTATTCAAGCAGGTTATCAAATTGTCGCAATTAAAAAACCAAAAGTAGTAACAACATAGAAGTACCTAAAATAAATAGAATGGACCACGTATCATTTTCATTTAATTTTCGATCAATCATGAAGACAAGAAAAGAAAATAATCAAGAACGTTCATCATAAGGTCTTAACAGAAGTCCAGCATAACAAACTTATGCCACAACAAAATTACTATTATCTTATCAATACTGTCTCTATCAACTAGAATGGAATTGTAGGATGAATCGTAAGATTCTGACAACATAGACTGTCCACCACAATGGCAAAACACAATTATGGCATCAAAATTAACAATTGCACATAATCAACTAAAATAGTTGAATTTAGCAGAAACTTACCTGGAATTCTTGAATTTTTTTTGCCTTTGCGAGCATAAGATGGCCTGGACTGAAGAAGTTTAGCAACATTTTTTTTATTTCCAGAAGTAGTTCGTGGATCCTTAACGAGTGTTAAGTTATCTAGAGATGATGATTGAGGATGCCAATACTGTCTTGATATTTTACCTTTACAATATCTATGGCCTAATGCAGGGTTTTCCATGCCATATTCTCTTGATTTCTGCTGGAGATCGATTCCACCAAACTTGTGAACTGTTCGTCCGTCAAGTCCGAATTTAGAATCGCCTCTATCATCAGAGACATCAGAAGTTTGCCCAGCCAGATGATCGACATTGATATTATTTATGTTTTTAGTGCCACCGATTCCTGCAATATAATCTGTAGCAACCTCATCATCAATGTCTGAACCACTATACGACACATCCTCACTCTCTGAGGCTTCTGATATATCTTCTTGGCCAGAGGAGCTTGAGCTTTCTTCTTCATCACTGGATTCAGCTTCTTCATCCAAATTACTTTCATCATCCCCATCAGATATGTCATGTGTATATACCTTAGTGCCTCCAATTACCACATAACCAATATTTTCATTGGCAACTGACTTTCTAGCATTGAAGTTCCCACTCATTTCAGCAGTTAAGCCATGATCAAAATCATAATCCATGTCCATACCACATTCCTCAGCAGAAAAGTCAACACGCACACTCTCCTTCTCTTCAATTTTCGACATGGTTCCATTACCATCTAGAGTTCCTTCCACTTCATCACAAAATCCCAATCCCACATGAGAGCTTTCAGTCAGTGTAAGGCCTGCCGTGTAATTATAGATGAATTCCACATTTTTAGGTTCCTTATGCTTTCCTTCGTCTACATAGGCAATTATAGGTTTCTTCTCCTGACCAATCACGACAATGGGATCTGATCCAACAACAGTGTTTTTTGAATCTTCAACTCCAACGTTATCCTAAAAATCAACCATTAATAACAATATTTTCATAACCAGCATCTCAACAAGAACTTAATGGATTTAACGGAACTTAATGGAATACTTCAATAAATCAAATCTAGGCTAACCATACCATCATTGAATTGGAACTTCGACAGAAGAAAATATGTATTGCATCAGATAAGTAAATCAAATTTTAGCAAAAATAAAGCAAACCATTTATCTTATCATTATTTATTTCTAAATCTGGAGTAAATAAATACAAATTCATTTAACAACTCTCCTGAAAGAATCAGTTTTTCTTCTATGTACCTGAGGATACACGTAACCAATGTAATTCCCCATTCCACTCGCAGTCAAACACGATCCAGAACCAGAACCAGACCCAGACCCGGGTGTTGATTTTCCTCCATTATTCCTCCTCCTGCCTGTACACACATCGTGAAAAGAATTAGATGACACGTCCAATAACGATGAAGTTAGAAACAACCAATAAAATTCGCAGTTATATTTAACAGAAACCTCTGGAAGGAGGCTCGGAGGCAGACCAATCAGACAAAATACCACCTTCCACAAAGAGGCCATGACTGCCGGGAGAAGAAAAATCAGTCACCCTTGGCAAGCGGCTCCCAGATTTTTTCAATTTGTTTGAGCGAGCTCCACCCATAGATGATTAACCCGTGTTCCCAGGCTCTGGGAGAATGTTTCGGACCGATTGAAATAAGATCGACATGGGCGATTACTCATATGCGACAGGGTGCACACTGAGATAAATTTGACTTTTGCGTTAGGGGTTAGGCAAATGGTTTTGGGGGGCTACGATTGTGGCGACAATGATACGAGACACATCTTTTTTGAGCACTACTTGCGCACTCCCTTCGTTTCCGGTCTTTTTTTGATCGTTTAGTTTTGGGGTTTAGTTATAGGGTTTATTGGGTTTAGCCCTATGGTTTATTGGGTTGAATTCTTGGGTTTAAGGGATAGGGTTTTAGATTTTTTTGGCGGCGAAGCCGCCGTAATATTAATTCTAAAATTATAAATTTGTAAGATTCATACATTTTTACAATTTATATCACCAAAAAGGACCGTTTTGAAGGGGATGCGCAGAGAGTGTCCCCAAAGGGGGTGCCGCATATCACTACTAGTGCGGGGATGATTAGAAGCAAAACTGTGGCCCCACACACTTAGAGATTTAATCATGTAACTCCACGTCATGTTTCGTGTAATGTTCTTGGGTCCGTTTCGTTCGGTTTAGAATTCTTCAGACTCGGTAGGTTCGAAACTTGAAACTAGAACTTCGAAAAAAAGAATTTAGGATGGATTTAGACTCTAAAAATAGTTAGTTCGTGATATGATTGACCTTGTCCCATTTTAAATTAGATAAAACAGAAGTTCGAACTAAAAATAATAAAATATTAAAAAAATTAGTGCAGATGGGACAGGATAAATTAGAAATGCTCTACACTTTGTTGAATCATGTTGCTTGTTTTATTTGATTTGGTTGGTTATTAAACTATGTTAGTTTCGTATTTTGTTGGATTATGTTGCTTTAATGTTGTTTTAATTTGGGTAGCTTCATTTTTTGGGCACTCTCTACTTGCTTTAACTTTTTGTGGTTTATTCTTTTTGTTATAAAAACTCCATTTGGTTGTTCTCTAATCTTGCATTTCATGGAATTGATTATTTAAATTCGGAGAATTTATTTTAATTTATGTCTTAATTAGTTATATAGAATCCCGGAACTGATTTTAATTTATATCTTAATTTGTTGTTTACAAAATATGGAATTGATTTCTTTGTGATGGAGTTGAATCAAGACTAAAGTTTGTTTTCAAGTTGTGCAATAATAAAATAAACATTAATTTTTTTTAATCCAGGCCTCGGGCCGTCCCAAGGACCGAAGTCCCAAACTTGTTCGGGACTTCAGACGTTGGGACGGGATCGGGATCGGGACCGAACCAAAACGAGATGGGATCGCGATTCGGCGAATCCCGATCCTGAATCCCGAATGACCACCTCTATTTCTCGCACCCTTGTTACACCGCCCTTCCAAATACCGCTGTCACGCACCGATCTTCTAGAGAGCGATATAAATCCAAACCGCTATCTGAAAAAACGGTGTTGTTTAAGAGCTACATCCGGATACTCCTAACTACATGGGATGTAGTATCAATACTGAGCGTCCTCTTCAGGCATTTGTTCCCAAATACCTCAGGAAAATTTGGATTCCTCCGGGGTAGTGGCTTTGTAGACGAGTGACCTCAACGTGTGGGTAATCCCTGGAAGTCTAGAATAATCTCATATCTGAATAAGACGTGATGGCCCCCCATCTACGATGCAACATGTGTATGCATCCTACACATGTACCGATGGAGGAAATACAAGGCAGCACTCCCCAAACTATAAGTGTGAACCTGCGCTAAATCCTCAATGAAATGCAGGTTCTGCAAAAGAATTTTATTACCGGATGTATCCGGCAATAAAAGTCCACCATCAATAAGGGTTATCACACCACGGGCATAGACTTCGACCTCCTCGTCAGTACTCGCATCGTGGAAAGGTACTGCCTAAGCCACTGCCCTACCAGCTTAATCTTCACCCTCGAGTGCTTAAATGCTTCATTAGGGAGTTCCATGTGGTAGAACTGCCTCATGTAGTCAACGCAAGTGGTAGTGCTCCACTTTTCCAAATCAGACCGGTCATCATAAACAATAGGTAAACCATCAATGGAGAAACTCCAAATCATCGAAACATCCTGGAGAATGATCGTACACTCACTAAATGGCAGCCAAAACGTGTGTCAGGCCGGATGCCACCTCTCAACCAACGCAATAACAAAATGATGATTCTCCTTCATATCTATACTCAGATATGAACCCAAAAAACCAGCAGCAAAAATAATTTGTTGCACGCGTGGGTGCAATTGTAGTCTATGCAATCATATATCAAGGTAATTTGTTTCGAGCGATTTATCAATATCAACTGTGGATTCTATAACTCTACTACTTCGACGTTCACTCAAAATCACCTAAAATATCATAAGACTCGGGCACATGTAGACTGGGATGCTGACTCTGTGATAAACTCATACTAACTGCTAAAATAAAAAAATATATGAACAAATATATATAGACATACAGTAATCTTCATATATCCAGTGGGTATATACCCAACAATAGGCTTATTTACCCAACAAGTAATCTTGATGGTTGGATTTAAAATCCAACGGCTGCAATTAATAAGACTCCTTCCTCCTATGTGGATGAGGTCTGGACTGCGTCTGTCTCTGTACTGCATTCCTCCTATGTTGGATTGCAATTAACGGCTGCAATCACTTCGTCAAACCCCTCACCAGCCGTCTCTATACTGTGTTTGTCTCTGTACTGCATTCATCCTATGTTAGATTGCAATTAACGGCGGCAATCACTTCGTCAGACCCCTTGTCGGACGTCTCTGTACTGCATCTGGTTTACACTCTTAAGAATACCGATGCTTCCAAATGTTGGATGAAGTCTGGAGAAGATTCATAAACATCAACATTTCCAGTAGTAATTCGTGTTTGGTGTCGTAGATTTCATCCAATTTCCAGAGAGCTGCACTACCGTTGTAGGGAGGAAGTGCTCATCCTGAAATCTCATACATTGCCTTTGAAATCTAACGGCCGAAAATGCTTGCTGGTTAAATAAGTCTATTGCTGGGTATATACACACTGGGTATATGAAGATTACTGTACAAACATATATATATATATATTCGAAATTGGGATACGACGATTATCGAAGATAGCGGCATACGGACGGCGAGCGGTGGCGTACGGAAGGCGAGCGGCAGCGACGAACGGGCACCGGTCTTCAGAAATTCATCGGAGAACTATGAGAAAGAAAGAGGGGCGACCGATCTGATAAAGACATGCATTGGTCTTCGAGAAAGCGATGCCAATCCGCACCACTTTCTGGAATACCGGTGCTGCCTAACTACCATAATTAAGACTCTTAAACAATGCCGATTTTCCAGAGCACGGTGCGAATTGATACCGCTCTCCAGAAGGCCAGTGCATGACACCGGTATTTGAAAAGGTCAGTAAGTGCTAAATAACAAAAAGGTAGTAACCAGAATGACACAAAGACAAATTTACCCACACTGAGATGTACGTTAAAGTTGTTAAGATACAAGTAACCCCATTTTAACTAAATAAAATCTTACCACTATTTTTTTTTATATATATAAATGTATGGAACCATGTACCTCTACATTGTAAGGCACCCAGCTTACCAGTTAAGCTAATTTAGTTTGATAAAATCTTACTATTATTTAGCCATACTACCATCCTCCTTGGATTTGTTAAACAAACGAAATTAAGCTAGCTATTGTCCTGGGTCATATTCGAGCTATTTTTTTTGTTATATTTGAGCACTTTTGGGGGGGGGGGGGGTCATATGCAAGGTCGATTTGTTAAGTTTAACAAATGAATTGAGCTATGTTTATAAAGCTAACTATTGTCCTCCTTGGTTTATATTCGAGCTCAATTTGTTAAGTTTAACAAATGAATTGATCTATGTTTGTGAGTTTTATTTATTAAGGATCATGAGTTGAACAGCTCGTGAACGGGCTTGTTTGAGTTTGACTTGTTAGGTTGTGTTAATGAGTAATGAAGACTAATAATAAATTGATATTTTCACCATCATTTAACCGATCATTCAAACAAAAATAATCATAATTGACGGGTAAATAAACATGTAATTAGGA
This sequence comes from Pinguicula primuliflora, assembly GCA_025802335.1. Lineage (NCBI taxonomy): Eukaryota > Viridiplantae > Streptophyta > Magnoliopsida > Lamiales > Lentibulariaceae > Pinguicula > Pinguicula primuliflora. The sequence goes on along the minus strand of JAOYMZ010023288.1, from coordinate 8,802 downwards.
ATACATTGCAATTATTTTAAACTGTAATCAATATAACCATTTTGGGTTGTTTAATATGGTATCGAACATAATTAAAATCGAGTCGAAATTTTCAAACCACTAACCAAACGTGCCCTCGAAATATGGAATTTACCCCATCTGCAATAATAGAAGACAAATCAGCTCAACTTATGTCTTATTATAATACAAATAAAACTATCATACAAAAAATTAATGAGCATACAAGTATGGTTGTTTAACGAATTGGGCTTGAACGAGCAGGCCATGCTCGAGTTCTGTTTGTTAAATTTAGGAAACAGATATTCGTATTTGATCTCTGTTCGTTAAGGTTCATGAGCCCAGCAAACAAGGTTTAAATGGGCTGAATTCGAGTTTGTTCGTGAATGACTCTATTCGTGTACAACCCTGACTTCTCCAAGGATGGTTCATAAATTTATCAAGGGGACAATGTATCATAATTTTTTTAAAATGTAGTAATAATTATTAATATTTGAAACTTAAGACGATAGATTGAGTAGATTTATAGATGTTCCAAGGAATATACGACACTGGTTATAAGGCTCAATATCAATGTTCCAAGAAATATATGATAAGATGTTACCAAACAGGCAAGTCAGGTTAACCCGGCTAGATATTTTCAAGTAAATAGGCTGAAATTTGCAACCCAAACTAAAACTATCAGTCATGTTAGGCAAAAAAGTGGAAAACCACATCAATGGACTAGAAACGTATTATATGACTTGTAGATGAGGTAGTTGACTACATAAGAGGTGGAACTCAGCAAACTATTTCTCTCTCCTAGGGCAAAAACACACAGTACTAGGTGCGAATACCTCCGCCACACTCCGTCACCCACTGTAACGATCAGCGAATACCTGGCATCTTGAAGCCACATCCATACAATGGACATTGATGACTACATGGCATTGAAAGTTACCCGGAACAAGCCAGCTTCTGATAAAGACAACAACATGCTCACGGACTCTTGTGATGTGGTACCACCGGTGGAATTGAATGAATCAGTCAATGCTTCGGAGATGGAAACTTAGGTGACTATCCCTATTCAAGCTAACATTCAAATGGGCGAACTCCCGGCCCAAGAATCCCCAAATTATTTGAGTCTGGAACACTCGACTATGGCATATCCTGAAGCCGAGGTAACAAAGCCACTAAATCCTCCTTCCTTAGCACCGTCCCCACTTTCTGATTCTGGAACTAAGGGCCAAGCCAGTGGATGGTCAGGCCAACTTACATTCAAGGAGTGTCTCACCCATTCATCTACTGATAGTCAGTCAAATGAAAATCCAGAGGGGGATTTGGAACTCCTCTCTGAGGACACAAGGTATGGCTCCGTTAATGGTATACCATCGGTTACTTTCTCTGACAGAGTTCATAAGTTGATTGAGCGTACATTGGCACATACTGTCATCATCAGACCTCTTGGAAGACAGTTTAGTTACAATGTACTTATGCAACGATTGGCTGTTCTCTGGTGATTTTCAACTTGTGGACATGCTTGATGGCTTCTGGTGTGTGAAGCTCAAATTGCAAGCCGACTATAACCGTGTGCTCTTAAACGGACCATGGTCCCTCATGGGACACTACATAACAGTTCATCCCTGGCAGCGGAAATTTAACACAAAAGATGCACATATCAATGCTGTTCTCACATGGATTCGTATCCCAGGACTCGCTACAGAGTACTTCCATCCGGGGATGCTTGAAAAAATCGCAAAACCAATCAGAGCATTTGTCAAAGCTGACATACACACTCTCAAGGGGCAGAGTGCCCAGTTTGCAAGGATTGCTGTGAGACTGAACCTCCAACAGCCTCTAATTTCGCAACTGCTGATTGATGGTTACTGCTACTAGGTCCAGTATGAAGACCTTCACCAAATCTGTTTCCATTGTGGTCGTTTCGGACACATGCTTGATGAGTGTAAGGTCTAGAAGCTAGTCCCACAAGTCCTAGTCCCTAAAGGATGCCAAGGATCTCCACCATCCCCTCCAAATGCAGATCATGATAAGGGTACCCGTGGATCAGAGGAGCTCCCTACAAATCCTACCCATGAAAAATCACATCCTCCCTGTCAGCTGGGTGCCCATCCACAACTATTACCCCACTCCAGCTCTGATTCACAATTTGGCGAGTGGATGGTAGCCCAGAAGAAGAGCAGGTGACCAACCAATCCACTCCCTACACTTCTGAAAGGGAAAGCACCCCTCAAGCAGCTTGACAGGAGCGGGAAAACCCTTCATTTCCTTTTCAATACATCTCGTTTTGATATCCTGGCTTCTATGTCTGAACAAACTACAACTGATCATCTGGTTTTGCAGGGACCTATTGCAGTGGAAAAACTATCCTCGGAGCTTGCAGCCACCAACATCTCCAATCCAACTCTGAGGTCAGTTGGGAGGAAAAAAAAGGTGTCGAAACAGGTCCACAACGCGGAGTCCTCTAATACCTGGATGCGTAAGAAACAACAAAGCACAACCACAAATGCCAAAACGCCTGATCTACGGGACCTTGACCCTATCTCCACTAGCTCAAAGAGGCCTAGAACTGGGATCACTCTTGTTCTCCCATCCGACTCTCCATCCAAACCTGCTACTTTAAAAGACAATCCAGTCATCCCCCAATCCTACATCATGCATACCACAGAGGGTAACCACGCATCAATCATGCTACAACACCCCTATCTAATCAACCAAACAATTCTACGCCCTCCCTGCAGCATAAGTCCCCAAATCTTATCTCTGAGCAGCGTCCGGAAGGTATCAGAGTTGGTGACAGGCAGTTATCCATTAGCTCCCCTAGTCGGAAGCAGAAGCCTCGCAAAGCAAAACCTCTGGAGTCAGATCATGACCTCATGGATCACGAGGATTGGAATCTCAGCGAGGGGGAAATAGACCCCCCAGGAGAGGTTCAGTAAGGGATAATTCTAAGTCTATTCTCTCATATAACCCGTATCTCTTGTTTTATGGCTAGACACGCATTGAATTTATTATCTTGGAATGTGCAGGGTTTAAAGAATAATCGTACTTTGGCTTATTGAATTTTTTTATTTTGCTTGAGCCTAGAACAAACAGTGATGCTGCCTTAGCAATCATAAAAGACATAGGCTTAGGATTTTCTGAATCTTTTCGTGTCGAAGCATGTGATTTTCTGGTGGTATATGGCTTCTCTGGCAACCGCATATTACTGTCAAGATACTCTGCTTTGATTGGCAATTTATACATTTTTCCCTAACTGTGCCCTTGTTTCCGACTTTCTCACTAACTGCTATTTATGGAAGTCTTGTTCCGCAGGTTCGAAGATTGCTTTGGCACAAACTATCAAACCTTCCGCTCACAGATTGTAAACCTTGGATTGCTATGGGCGATTTCAATTCTTTCCTCTCAGCACAGGATAAAAGCAGCACGCGGAATTCTAAAGGGTGTCGGTTATTCAATGAATGGCTATCTGATTCAGAGATGGAACCATTTGGTTACACAGGCCTCAGTTTCACATGGGCTCGGGGGTTATGTCTGGAAAGGCTTGACTGGGTCATCGCGAATAGAGAATTGAGAACCATCAAAGAAACAACTCGGGTTCATCATCTACCCCGTCTAGCATCAGACCACTCTCCTGTCATGACTGTCATGACTCCTACAGATGGGAGCAGAACTGCAGTGGCTCAGTTTCGTTACTTACGAGCTTGGGAAGCGCATGACCTCTGGGAAAACTGGTTTAACCTCATGTGGAACAAAGAAGCCCCCCTTGTTGAAGCTCTCACAGAATTACAGATAAATCTCACTGGTTGGAAGACTAATTTTTTTGGAGATATACATAAAAGGAAAAAGCGAGCTTTGGCTAGATTGGCAGGTATCCAGAAAGCTCTATCATGTCGGAGAACTCAATATTTGATACATATGGAGCTAGAGGTACGCGAAGATTTAGAAAAAGCCTGTATGCAGGAAGACCTCCTAATCAGGCAAAATTGCAAGTCCAATTGGATCCGGTTTGGGGACCAGAACACAAAATTGTTCCACTCAAGATTCAAGACAAAGGCCACAAACAGGAAGCCTTCTACTATTCATCTGCCTTCTAGCTCTTGGTGTTCATACCCTACCCAGCTCATCTTAGAAGTCACACGATTCTTCCAACGTCAGTTCACTGAGGAGTACCCCACCAGTCTTACTCCTATGCAGTTGTTTCCTCTATATGGCTGTTTTTCTAGTCTCTCAACTTCTCAGTCCCAGTTATTATCCACAACAATGTCTTCAGAGGAAAACAAAAGGGCTTTATTTGATATGCATCCTGATAAGGCCTCGGGCCCAGATGGTTTCTCAGCAGGATTTTATCAATACAACTGGCAGGCGGTTTCTGATTCCATCATTGCCTTTGTTCAAAACACGTTCCAAACTGGCACCATGGATCCCAGAGTCAACAAAGGGATGATCACTTTAACTCCAAAGATAGACAGGCCAGAGCGGTTTGAGCATTTCAGACCGATCTCGCTCCTTAATATCAATGCAAAACTGGTCACCAAGATAATGGCAAATCGTCTACGGCAAGTGATGCCCCAATTGATATCCCCCTCTTAGAATAGTTTTATCAGGGGGCGACAAATCTCAGATTGTATAATCACTGCATAGGAAGCAATTCACACATTGCATAACTGTAAGGGCAGAACCCCCTTTATGGCTTTAAAGATAGATCTCGCCAAGGCATTTGACCGACTCCGGTAGCTGTTCATTAAGAATACCCTGGATGAGGCAGGAATTCCACCTTTCCTCTCTCGTGTCATTATGTCCTCTCTGTCCACTAGCTCCTTGCAAATTATTTGGAATGATCAGCGTGGACAGTTCTTCAGTCCGTTTACTGGTGTGCGACAAGGAGACCCTATCTCACCATATTTATTCATCTTATGTATGGAACGATTGTCCCAACTTATCCAGAGAAGTGTAGCTTTGAAGGAGTGGAAACCGCTTGTCTTTGGACAAAGAAAGGTCCCCCTCTCGTATCTCATGTATGCTGATGATATCATATTGTTTTCAGAAGCTACTTTGCAGCAGGCCCATATAATTCACCAGCTCCTTGAAGTATTCGGAGCCTTCTCGGGCCTTAAAATCAACACGAGAAAATTGGAGGTTTTATTCTCCACAAACATCTCCCCAGAGGAGTTAAGCTCCATCAGCAGGGCCCTAAATATTCCTCAAGTCTCCTGCTTGGGTAAGTATCTAGGGGTCCCTTTCAGTACTGGCTCTACTCCAGTTACACTACATCAGGACATTGTTGACAAAATAAGATCAAGACTCTCAAAGCTGAATCCGAAACTGATTAAGTCAAGCAGGACGGCTCACGATATGCAAGTCTATTCTCAATGCCTTGTCGGTATACAGGATGCAAACTGTATCCCTCCCCAAAGCTATATGCAGGAAAATAGTCAGGCTAATCCAGAATTTCTTATGGGGAGGTAATGCAGATGACAGAAAAACAATCAATCATTAGCTGGGAAATCTGCTATCAACCGAAAAGGGTGGGAGGCCTGGGACTCAGGAAAGCTGAAGATATGAATCTTGTCTTGATGCTGAAACATGCTTGGGATCTCATAAGTGGCCCGCTCAATCCTTGGATGGAAATCATGGAGGCCAAGTACGGATTCACTAGGACAAGCCTCATATCCAGTTCACCAATTTCTTCAAGGGGATCAACCCTTTGGAGGCTGATAAAGAGAGTGATCCCCTTGGCGCAGGAATGTATCGCATGGCACCCTAGAGACGGGGCTACTGCACGCTTCTGGCAGGACAGTTGGTCCGGGATAAAAATGCCACTATATCCTTTAGCACACTGCACATTATCTGATATTGAACTGCATTCAAAAATTTCAGCTTATGTACTTGATACAGGACAATGGGATATACCAAAATTAGCTATGTACCTCCCGCTGGCAGCTGTGGAGGTGATTATCTCATGTATCCCGCTATCCCCAGGTGCTGGCCCTGATCGTATATGCTGGAAATGGACTGCATCAGGGAAGTATACTAACTCCTCATCCTATAATTTCCTATTTAATTCTAACTAGCCGCAAGAGGATAGCTTATGGGATACTCTCTAGCATCTGCCCATTCAGGAGAACATAAAGATGTTCCTTTGGAAAGCTCTAAAAAAGATCCTGTGGACAAATGCAGAGAGAACCCGTCGTAGCATAGCTACATCCCCTGCGTGCCATTTATGTGGGAATTGTGAAACAATACTACATGTTCTAAGAGATTGTTACAGGGCGAAACTCATCTGGCAGACTTTATCCCCCCAGCTCCCCTCCTTCTTTTGGCATTGCTCAGAATCATCAGAATGGATATCCTCCAACCTATCTCTAACTGCCGCCCACCCTGAATGGTCCCTATATTTTGTGACTACTTGTTGGTTTCTATGGCACTGCAGGAATGTAGAGACTTTCCAGGATAAACCAACGACTAAAGCAGAAGGATGCCACCAAATCTGGGCTCTCACCCAAGCCTCCAAACGAGCCTTCCAGCATGGAGACAGAACCACACCCGTACCAATTTCATCTTGCCCCAAGGAAGTTCCTTTCCAAACTCAAGCAACAGAGTACAGCATTCCTTCCATTTATTCGTAGACGCTGCAGTAAATTGTCAAGATGGTAGAGCTGCAATAGCAGGTTACTTCCAAAACTCTCAGGGAGTATGGATACTCAGATTCATCTCATACATTGGGAGATGTTCTCCCCTTGTTGCAGAGTTATGGGGTATTTGGCATGGATTCAATTTAGCAGCTTTGAACGGATTTGGCAATCTACTGATTGTTTGGAAGCGATCCAGTTGCTAAATGATCATGATGAAGTGAGAAATGGTTTGTCCATCCTAAGAGCCATCGCAAATCTTATTGCTAACTGCCAGTCTGTGACTCTAGCCAACATTCGACGTGAGATGAATAGCACGGCAGACAGGATGGCTAAATGTGCACTGAATCTAGTTGATCATCGGATGAGATTCTTCCCTACAAAGCCACAATCTTGGCTGTCAGCCGCGGCTCAAGGGAACGACCCGGATGTTGAAGAACACTCTAGGTACACAGAGTGTGGGTCGGCTGTAGTGCACACGTCTCCCCTACCCTACTCAGTTACTCCAACATTCTTTGCTTTTCAACCACCTTGAGGGGTATGCATCTATTGTATTTATATTCCTTGTATCACCATGTATTCAAAAAAAAAGTGGTGGAACTCACAGGACTTTGATGGAATTCATTGCATACGGCTCTTTTTTTGGCTAAAGACAAAGTTCTCTTGTACAAGTTAATAATACCAAGATGACAATACAAGATGATTAATGCTGAATGGGCATTGGTATGATGATGTTCCTTAAGTTTAAAAGGGTAATATTTTGAGGCACATTACAAATTGGAAAAATGTGTTAGACCTGGACTGAATACACTGCTGAGATTCTAATATTAGAAACTGAGAACAAACTGTTAATAGAGTTATTTTATGAGAAAGAAATAAGTGATGTAGTATGGAAATCCAAACAAAAATGCCAGAGCGGATTGATATAACTTAATGTTCATCCAAAAGAATTGGAAAGTATTGAAATCAGATTTCATAAACTTTTTCATGAATTTGTATAGAACATGATATTTAGCTAAGGCATTGAATTCAACTCTTATTACTTTGGCCCCTAAGATCCATAATCCCACTTCTCTTGCACACTATCAGCCAATATCAGTAGTTAGTTTTTGCTGAAAAATGTTATATAAAGTATTGGCCACCAAGATGAGTATGGTGATAAGCAAAATAGTCAACAAGAATTAATCTGGACTCATAAGAAGAAGAAAGATTCTTGACTACATCTTAGTTGCTAATGACTTGATTCATGCCCACAAAAGAAATAAACTCTAGTTGCTTCTAGTCTAAGTAGATTTCAGCTAGGCTTTTGACACAGTACATTGGGGTTTTCTCTCTATATATAGTGAGGAAGTTTGGTTTTTGTGAGAAATGGGTACAGGGAGTGTTTATCTACGATAAGAGCATCAATCATGATAATAGGATCATCTTGGGATAGTTTAATTGTAGCGTGGATTAGGGCAGAGGACCCCTTGTCGCCATATCTATTCTTAATGGTTGTGGGAGGTTTGAGTTTATTGCTTAACATGCGATGAACATGTTGATTGAAGTTAGAATTGGCCATCTGCATATAACACATTTGCAATATGTGGACAACATACTATTAGTAGCAGAAGGATCTAACAACAATGTGCTAGCAATGAAAGGTATATATATTGCAAGGATTCTTTTTTTTTAATCAAGTGAAATTTTATAAATGAAAAGAGTGGTGCAATGCATCTATATAGTCAACTCCTGGCCCTTCTAACAAAAAGCTTTTGGATGGTATATCCCCATTTCCTTAAAACATCCCTTCGACAAATTCCTGGCATGAAAAATCTTACAAATCTCTAGATAGAACATATCAAAAATGTTGTGTTTTGAGTCTTCTGGTATATGCTTACGTTTGATCTTTGTGTAGAGCAAGCACGAGGTCCTGTAGTATCTAATCCTGAACAATCATATTCGGTGAAGGCTTGCTGACTGCCTAGTTTGGCCAAGTGATCAGCAACTTGGTTGAGTTCTCTATAGCAATGTCTGATCAAGCTGTTGTGGAAGAGGTGTTGTAGTTGTTTAATTTATCTGAGCTTCTGCTTGATAAGCCATGGTGCTTTATCAACCTAAAAAATTCAATGCACTAAAATCAAGGAGTCAGTTTCAACCTCTAATGATAAGAAGTTTTTTTGGGGTGGGTGGGTGG
>JAOYMZ010023277.1:0-17917 GCA_025802335.1 Pinguicula primuliflora | reverse complement strand
AGTTTGACACTTATAGATGCGACACCTAGTGTTTCTCTAAATACCTCATTTGGAATCTTGTCTAATCTCGTGCGACCACATATTCACCTTAGCATCCGCATCACTGCCACTTCAAATTTCCGCACAAGTGAAAGACTCATGGCCTAATACTTTGACCTGTATAGTATCGCCGGTCGTATAACCGTTCTATAAAATTTTTCCTTTAACTTTAGTGGGACTTTTTTATCGCATAACACTACAGTAGCCGATCGTCATTTCATCCATCCAACCTTTAGGCGATGGATAACGTCACTTTCCACACATCCATCCTTCTGTATGATGGATCCCAGGTATTTGAAACTATCTTTATGTTGGAGGGTCTTGTTCGTAATCATAACTTCCATTCTACTTTCCTCCATTTCATTGGTAAAATTACATGCCATATACTCCGTTTTCGAGTGACTTAATCGAAGGCCTTTAGCCTCCGATGTCCCTCTCAAACGCTCCAACTTAGCATTGACCTCCTCCTTCGTCTCAGTCACTAAGACAATATCGTCCGCAAATAACATACACCATGGTACTTCATCCTGTAGATTTTGAGAGAGTACATCAATAATCACTGTGGACAGAAACGGACTCAGGGATGTCAATACATCCCAGATGGTAAATATCTATGGTGCACAAGACTTAGAAGGTAGAAGGCAACAATGGTTGAGTATTTCTGACAAAATGCAGAATCACAGGACAGATAAATGGTGTATATTTGGTGACTTCAATGCTGTTTTAAGTGGGGATGAAAGGAGAGGCTATTCAGATCCGGAGGAAATTCAGTATTTCAATGAATTTGTGCAGGACAATGAATTGATAGATATGCTAATGATAAAGAGAAGATATACATGGTATAGGCCAGCTCTGGGATCAATGAGCAGACTAGACAGATTCCTTGTCAACGAGAAATGGATAGAGTCCCAACATCAGTGGATTCAAGAGGGTCTTCAACGTCTTGACTCGAACCATTGCCCAATCATGCTGATAGATAGAGTGATTAACTGGGGTCCCAAACCACTGAGAACGCTCGATTGCTGGATAGAAGACAAAAACTTTGTACAGATGGTATCTGATAAATGGCAAGACACTGACATACCTGGGTTCAGAGGCTTCAGAATCAAAGAAAAATTGAAAATACTTAAGGATTGCATCCGAACCTGGAACAATGAGAATAATATGCAGATATGTGCTAAACTGAGGAGATTGAAAGCAGAACTAAGGGAGCTTCAAGCAAAAGCTGATATTGAACAGATTCTGCCTTCAGAACAACTTCGGGCTCAAGAATTGTGGACTGACATCAAGATTATGTAGACAAAAGAGGAATCTGTATGGCTACAAAAATCCAGAATATCTTGGCTTCAGCAAGGCGATGAAAACACAAGGATATTTCATAACTACGTTAAAAGCAACGGGGCAAGAGATTGTATATCCAGTATATCTGATGGTACCAGATGGCTTGACACTCCAGCTGAGGTAAAGAATCACTTTAAGTGTTATTTCGAGCAAAAATTTCAGGAACAAAATAAATCAAGACCTCAGATGGCCTCAGGACACAAAAATCATTTGAATGAGTCAGCAGCTAACCTCTTAATCAGCCCCTTCAATGAAACTGAAATTCTAGCTGTTGTGGTAAGTTGTGGAGGGAGGAAGAGCCCAGGTCCAGTGGAATGAACTTTAACTTTGTAAAAAAATTCTTGCCAGAGATGAAAGAAGACATACTGGGAATGATGGAGGAATTTCACACATATGGGAAGATCGTAAGAGGAGGTAATGCAGCTCACATCACCTTGTTAGCCAAGAAGAAATCACCTCAAACAGTGGAGGATTTTCGACCAATTACCTTAGTTAGCTGCTCATACAAAATATTGGCCAAGTGTCTTGCAATGAGAATTCGTTCAGTTCTTCCTGAAGTTATACCAGAGCATCAAACAACATTTTTGGCAGGCAGACAAATTCTGGATTGAGTTTTATGTGTGAATGAGATAGTTCTTCAAGCTAAGAAAACCAAAGAACCGATTCTGATCTTCAAGTTAGACTTTGAAAAAGCGTTCAACTCAGTTAGCTGGCATTTCTTGGATAATATGACTGACAATCTGGGCTTCCCAGCTAAATGGAGGGGATGGATACAAGAATGTTTACGGTCAGCCACAAACTCAATTCTAATAAATGGAAGTCCCTCAGCTGAATTCTCACCTCAACGTCGACTGGGACAAGGTTGTCCCCTGTCCCCATTTCTCTATCTCATAGTCGCAGAAGACCTAGATCAGATTCCTAAAATGGCTGTGCAGGAAGTATTACTAGAACCTATGGAAGTGGGCTTTGATAAGGTGAAGATCTCACATCTCCAGTTCGCCGATGACACTATACTATTCGGGAAATGTACATGGGAAAACATCAAAACTTTCAAGGCAGTACTGCGGTGTTTTGAGCTTATGTTTGGCCTCCGAATTAACTACAAGAAAAGTAGTCTAATTGGAGTTAATGTAGATGAAGCGATACTGGAAGAAATGGCAAGTTTTTTGAACTGTCAAACAGGAAAAACTCCATTCAAGTACCTCGGATTACCAATTGGAGGGAAGGAACATCAGATTGCCATGTGGACTCCAGTCATAACCAGATTTAAGCAAATTCGGGGGAAATGGGAAAACAAAAACCTCTCAATAGCTGGTCATAGAGTGCTAATCAATTCAGTGCTATCCTCATTGCCTTCGGACTACTTTTCCATGTTCATAGCCCCTAAGAAAGTCCTACATACCCTCGAATCTATCCGTAGAAGCTTCTTTTGGGGAGGGAGTGATGATAAAAAAAAAGAGTGTCGTGGGTATCTTGGCAACATGTTTGCCAACCTATAGATAGGGGGCTAGGAATCAGGTCACTACAGGATATAAACATGGCATTATTCGGCAAATGGGCTGGCAAGCTGCTGAACAACAAGGAAGAGATGTGGAAAAAGATTGTAAACTCAATCTACAAAGAGCAAGGATCTCTTCAAGTAGGCACATTCAGGGTATTACGGGATACATTCTCAAATGACGGTCAAGCAAGGAATGCCACTACAAGAGGGAGGCCGTACAAATCAAGATGGTGGAAAGAGGTGGGAAAAATCACAGATGAAGATTGGTTCAAATAAATGATAAAGCTGGAGCTCAGAAATGGGGAAAGGACTAAATTTTGGGATGAACTGGTGGTCGACTCTGTCCAGATTAAAGTCATATTTCAGAGGCTGAGGAGTATAGATCTTCTGAAGGATGCCAGCATAGCTCAACATGGTTGCTGGGAGAATAATGAATAGCAATGGAAGTGGGCTTGGAGAAGAGAGCTTTTCGAATGGGAAAAGCAAGAACTTGTGCTCTTAACTGCTCTGCTATTTAACCTTTCATTACAGGAGCTGAAGGAAGATGCCTGGAAATGCAAACAAAGCATTTCTGGCGACTATGAAACAAAAGTGGCTTCCCACTTAATCAGACAGAACCAGGAAGAAGGAGAAATCCCAGTTGCTGTTTCGGAAAGCTATACTTGGATTTGGAACAGATTCATTCCCAAAAAAGTCTCCATTTTCAATTGGAGGCTACAAAGGAAGAGGCTACCAACTCGCGTCAATCTGTAGTCCAGAAACGTCCTTCATGAAGATACATCCAACCTCTGCATCCTTTGCAGTACAGCAGCAGAATCCGAAGATCACATATTCATGAACTGCGTAGTAACAAAGCAGTTATGGAACAGAATGCTTTTGTGGTTGGGAATTTTTATACAGGTTGATGGAAGCTTGGAGTCCTTTACCGCCTGTAAACCAAGCGACATCCAAAGAGACATCTGGATCATGCTTTGGTCGGCAAGCACATGGATCATTTGGTTAGCTAGAAATCAGAAACATTTCAACAATGTAGAACCGGACGCAGAGATTCTTCTGAGCAAGCCCCAAGAGTAACTTGGCACTGGATTAAAAGTAAGGCCGAACGAAATTTTGATTACTCGATTGCAGCATGGATCATGAGTCCCAGATCGTGCTTAGTAGGATGTCATAATTTTTGCCTACGGAGAAGCACTTGTAAATGTAAAACCCTTCTTTTTGTGATATAAAATTTGCTTGACCACAAAAAAAAAATAATGCATGGTTCCGTATGTTGGATGTTCAACATTCCTGGCCTGGATGGCTTCACCCCTGGTCTAACAAATAGTTGGAATCTCGTATTGTCAATGATTCAAATGGGAGATCAAGAGCGAACCAGACAATTTCACAGAATATGAATACAAATTGAAGATGTGAATGATACAAATTTAGTGTGATTTAATCATAATTTTCTTCCTTTTTCAGGTCTTCGGTTTTGAATTGCATTGGTCTATTATTTAAGGTACTTACTTGGATGCAATAATTTGAGTTGAAACAAAACTGCATGTCTAGTCTGGTCCCTCTATGAGAGAGTCATTGCACTGAGTAGCTGCTGCAGCTACCATTGTACTTGTTGAAGCTGGGACAACAATAACTCCTGCAGATAAATAGAACTCACTCATCATCGTGCAACTTGGGCGCGAGCAATGCAGGACCGAGTTAATTTTTATGGGATGGCTACCCCCCCAAAAAAAAAATTGGGCTAAAAAGACACATAAAAGGGGAGAATCCTAATTAACACTGACTGAGTGTTAACATTTGTTGTGCCGATAGAAGGTCTATATGTAAGAGACTACAAGCCCCCATCACAACTTCACGAATTGATCATCGGAAATTTCGTTACATCTTTTTTCTTAGGGTTAAGTAGTCATTTATAGGGTCTTAAAAATTGCTGGAGACAAAGTCGCCGGGATTGCTACGGAGCATGAAACTTTCGATCTCTTACGTATATACTTTTCATTGATGTGACCAATTTCGGCAACGGGTAGTGTTAGGTCACCATAAAACTTTCGATCTCTTACGTATATACTTTTCATTGATATGACAGCTACGAAACATGAAAAAAATTGGGTATATAGGGTTGGGATATAATCCTTACCCCATAAAACGGTCATGCTACGTGTAACAAAATAATAGTGTACCTAAATTTCATACACTATTATTTTGAGACTTTTCATCTGTCAAAATAAAAAATTATGATCAGTTCTGGAATTTTCGTGTTTAAATTATTACGGAAGCTGTCATGGATTCTGATGTCAGCGGATTCACTGCCAAACATCTAAAACACTATAAAGAGTAATGCTAAATGTACAAATTATTTTTATACAAAATGTTGTACTACCAATGATATACATGTGCATGTGCCCTAATGCACAAATAAAATATGCGTAGTAGTCTGAGTCACAACTCACAATGTCACATGTGCATTTAGAATTATTGTCTTTTAAATATAAGTATTAAGAACCAACATGGTGTGGTGGTTCAGCACCTCATCCCTTAAGCATGAGGTTGGGAGTTCGATTCCCACCCATGTGAATGGAGAAAAATATTTGGTCAGTCCCCTACCGTTTAGTGTGCTGACAGAGGGACAGAGGATTAGTCTCCTGGCTGTCGGCTGGGGATACCTTGCAGTACGCAAAAAAAAAAATATAAGTATTAAGAATAAAAAACAACCTTAATCTTAAAAAATATCTTACAAGCATCCAAAATGAAATTTAGTTCTGGTTCCTAACCAATCGTCACTAGTCTTAAATTTTATTTATTTCTATTACCGAAAGTAAAATGGTTAAAAAAAATTGTGAACTCATATTTTTGTAAACTGAAAAATGAGCACGGGCCCAGGGATCTCAAGCTGGAGTCCGGTCCGCTTCCCTTAGGTGTGCGTGCTCTTGTTTACAGACTACGACTTACGAGCAATTGCCAAATTGGGATGAGTTGAGTATATGGGCCGAAGGGAAAATGGGGCTTTGATATTTATTTCTCTTCGTTCAATTTTTTTCTACAATGGAGGCCGAGGCCAAAATGAAAAAACGAAATGGTAGAGCAACAAAATGAACTAGAGTACTCTACGGCGGGTTAAAATTCCATGCTCGTTCAATTTTTTTCATCCAACTTATTTTCGTATTACTCATGATTTATCAAAATGCATCAGTTATTTTGGGTCAAGAATTTTATACTTCAAATTTGTATTTTTAGGATACAATTCTTGACGTAGTTTGCGATGGATAATGCCGGTTTCTGTTAAAGAAAATTGTCTCATACTCATTAGAAATCGAAATATCATTCAATATATAATGAATGTGATTCTAAAATCTATTGACTTGGATCAAAGTCTTTTATTATTACAGTCCACATTTATTATATATTGACCTACGCGCATACATACTGACCCGAGTCTACTGAGTTCATTTATATCACTTTATACTTGATATTATGGTACGACGAGAAAAAAAGATACATGTACATCAATACAAACAACCAAAAGCATACCCAATACCACCCATCAAAAAAAGTTGCTAAATGCCACACGGCATATCATTATTATAGGTCACACAGCCCAAATGCTATTCGGCCCATGATACTCCGCTTGTAAGTTGTAAGTAGTTGTAACTTAATCTGTTTTTTTTGGTAAGTAGAAGTTTATTTGTAAAATTGTACGTCATTCATAACAATATGTTGGGATATTTCCACCTCGTTCTAAGTCATCAACAATTCTGGATCTCGTTCCATTTGTTTGAATAAATGTCTCTAGCCTGTAACGGAATCTGTCTTCTCCATTTTATCTTGCTCAACAGGATACTACCGTTCTGAATTTGTCAACTGCCTTTTTGCCCACGCAGATAAGATTAAGAAATGGGAGTTATATGATACATTAAAAAAAAAGGGAGTTATGCTTCTTCAGAATTTTGGAGAGTGCGAATAGAAAACTTAGAGAGATCAGTGATGGTTCTTCCTCTATTGAAGCTAGGGACGCTTGCACTGAAAACTCTGAGCAAACCTGTCGCGGCTAGGCTCAAGGTAGAGGCTGGACGGCACCCAAGGTTCAGAAGTATTATCGTCAGTGTGGCTCAGGTACTTCGATTAGCACTGGATTCAGGAAATGCTAGAGTGATTTGCCTCTCTATTCGATCTTCTGCTACCTACGCATTTCTGTTGTCAATCGATCAGCGATTATGATTTTGTTATGCCTGGGAAAGAATGTGCTGTATTGAGTCCCGCTGTAAAGGGCTTGGGGGTTAAGGGATGCGCGTTGACATGATCTGAAGCTGCTTGCTTATTCGATTCTAGGTTGATTGACATTCTCGCGTTTGAAGGTGGTGATGTTGTATGTTTGTTATTGACTTATTGTTGATTTATCAAGTCTGTCGTAGCATGATTCTCCATATCCGAGTTCTTGCAATTTTATTGTTGTTTTCCAATTTTACTCCTGATTGGATCTTTCGTCATGGTGTGATGTATGTACCTTGTTCCCCATTATATATATATAGCCATAGAGATAATAAGGCGGAAAGAACACCTCAGAATGTGTAAATAACAAGGTGCAGAAACATAAATTATGATACTAAGAAGGCGGAATGCTAAATGCTAATATAGATTGGGCTTCCCATATTTATTTGAGTCGAACAAAATGTAGCATGGAGGATGAGCAATGCTTAATGAGAAATAAAGTGACAAGAAAAAAATCAAGAATTTGGTAGATGGGAAACTTAGGTGGGGTAACCAGACTTCTACTGTTGCATAGTTCTCATGAACTTATGTTGGTCCTATTATCCCTCACTGACTACGTGGAACACCATGTCATAGACGACTTCAAAGAAATCTCCGGGCAACAGTTGAGCAGAAATAGAAACATAGTTTGATGCACAGTAATCCAAGATTGTGTTAACTCTTTGAGGGATTAATAGTATAAGTTCAGGAGAACAATGCGGTTACCCTACCTGAGTTTCCCATATACCTGACTCTTCCTTTTTTCTTGTTACTTTACTTCTCATTAAGCATTTCTCATACTCAGTGCTACATTTTGTTTAAATAAATCCAGGAAGTCTAATCTATATTAGTCCGCCTTCTTAGTATCATAATTTCTGTTTCTGTACCTTGTTATTTATTGAGCATTCTTATAATTGTAAAAATTATGTTGTTCTTTCCTCACTTTTCAGAGTTCGATATCTGGTTATGCAATCTTTTGTCTTAGAATTTGTTTGGCCTATAATAGGTTATTGATTCAGTCATTCAGATATGAATTTTACACCATTATGGGCATGTAGTTTTTTTCCCTTTTTTAATAATTGTTTGCAGATGTAGTGTATTTCTCATCGATTCATGTTAGAATGATCCTTGTGGAAAGGGACTTAGTTCTTATCCTGGTGCGCATAACTGCAAATAGGCAAATCACCGGATGACAACAACTATGCAAAGACGTATATATGGTCATGCTACTGATGTTGAGATTCGACCTCTTAATGAAGAGAAAGCTGTCCAAGCTGCTGTGGATCTCATTGGAGAAGTCTTTGTCTTTTCTGTAATGCTTCTTATCTACTTCATTTACACAGTTCTATTTTTGTTTCAATCTACTTGGGGGAAAATACATATCGGGTGGTTTAGGTACAGTCTTTTCTCCGAAATTTCCTTCTTTTTTAGTTAAAAAACTCGAAAAGGATCGTTGATCGAAACAAGCGCATAGTCAAGAAGTATATATATCTAGGTTTTTGCAGGATGATTGTTTTGACCTCTTATGTCACAATATTTTTAATATCCTGGCTATATGATGTTCTCTTTCCCATATCTCTTTTCCATATTGTTTGTTCCTTGAGACAATTTTATATTATAATATTCTAGCTTATATGATATCTTTTTGTTCCTGAGACAATTTTATTGCTGAGATCCTCCCCCTCCGTATCAGCCAGCCACTCCTTTTTATTTTTTTTGTCATAATTTTGTTAATATGGAAAATCCTAATCCCTTATAGTCCTAAATTGATAGTGTACAAGTTACGCATTTTGCATACTTAGGATCTCCTCTATATATCTCCTTTTGGGGCTTTTATCCGGAGAATCTGACAGACAAAAATAGTCATGCATTAGACTATCAATTTCTCATATCAGATGTTGAATCTGCTTTGCATTTCTGAGAGTGATTCCATAGGTGACAATTGACATACTCGGCCGCCAATATTGTTTCAGCAAATACATGTCTACAGTTTCTAAGACCAAAGTGCATTGTTCCACAGCTTGATTGTCTATTACTGTTTATCCGGGTTTGGCTGGATAAATGTCCTTAATTCGCCTCCTTTATTATTCTCATTTCAGTTTTAAAACCTATGTATTCAAGTAATCAAATTAGTTCATTTAACCTTAGAATATTCTGTGGTTAAATTTTTTGATTCATCTGCAACTGTTTGAGATCAACGGCCTGAGTTTTATTTTCTAAGATGTTATTGTGTAAATTAAAAAATATATATACAATCGAATCAAAATGAAACAGTCAATTTCGCCCGGCTTGTTCACGTGACTAGCTTTAAACTGGTTGTTGCTTATCGTGTCTCACTCGATCTTTTTGTTTCTAATATTGTCTGGTTAGGTAGCAGTAGCTGCACTGTTCTTTGAGGTGCAAAGAAGCTCTCGATCAGAAGCCAAGAAGGAAGAGGCTCGCAGAAAAGAAATAGAGGTAAATATTCCCGAGTATATGCTGTATTATGCACAACTCCTACCAGATCAACAATCTTTGTAGAAAATTTTACTAATTTACACCTAATTAAGCCCCTAGGTGACTCCCGGAGAAGATCAGCTTTGTTTTCCATGTGAACATCTTATATCTAAAACATAATGATTTCCAGGCATTGAGGCAACAAGATGAATATTTAGCACAAGAGGTGGAGCATCTCAATCAAAAAGTCGCACAGTTTGAACAGTTAGTTCATGAACTTGAACAGCTAGCTCATGATCAGGGACGTTCTGGTGTTTTTAATTTCAGGCACGGTCAAGCCGAGCGTGCCAAGCCAACACCTGCAGCTTGATCCATGGTTAGAAATTTGCATCCCAGCATAGATCAAATAAAGCATATAGCCCATTTCTTTACCACCATTTGGAGTCCAATTTCTCTGTAGACCATCCAGATTCGACTGTGACTCCTCTCTTTGGTAAGGAATCCTGATTCAGCTGTGTCTCTTTACTAAAGGAGAAGACACGTCTGAGCTCTTTTACTCATTCTTTCCAGTGAAAAAAGGGGTCAATTTGTCTGACCTTTCAGCTAAATTAGATTGCAAGAATCCATTCCCGTGAAAATTCCATGATAACCAAGGAAGTAGGGAATAGTATTCCCACGTTGCAGAAGTACTTTAATTGAAGTAAAGTTTGAAGGATTCTTGTGTATCAGTGTATGGATGGAATAGTGCCTTTATGACTTTGAAATGGGAGTGACAGGGCAGCAAGAATTGATGTTCATCAACTTTATGGAGGCTAGAGGGGTTTAGTCTTTTACGCTATTACGTCTCTTCTTTTTTTAGCATGGACATTTTTTTTCGAACGGCCAAAACGCCAGATGCGAATTACCAAGATCACCTTGACGAGAAATGATATTTATCACGAAATCTATGTCACGATAAGAGTACATATGCTCACGTAGTTCTACGCCACTGGCTGGCCATTCAGTGGACCTATTAAATGGTGCCACGCACTGTTTCGTGTGCTCATCGTGTTGTATCCCTCGTGATCTATATCATGGCTCCACCTTGATCTAGTGATATGAGTGTGTGTGAGGTCAAGATTTAAAATCTTGGTACCAGAAATAGAGTAGTAAAAAAAAACAACTGCGAATTCATAGAATGACACAGAAGAATAAAAATAACAACATACATTGCAATATGGATAAATTAATTGATTCCTATCACCAATAGGTTGGGATACCTTTTTTTTAACAAGGAGGTTGTGAAACCTTCATTTGTGATCATCCATTGTTGTCAACTATGGTAGGATACCTTGATTCTTAGGAGTGAAGTGAAAATGTGGCTCTATTTAAAACGCTCTTCTCTAGCTAAGAAAACGCTCTGCCTTCTCTCTAGTCATTACTGCTCCCCTGCTACACGGAAGAGTTGCCCATCCTAATGGAGGATGAGGATGGCTTCAATCCGAATGATTTCCCGCAATTACCACACGATTCCTCCCGTAAGAAAGTTAAAAACGCATTCACTCAGGTCAGGTCGGAGATCCCACCTCCACCCTTGGCCGCAGAATTTGATGGTTCCTTCGGCTCCAACACCGCATTTCCTGCTGCTGTCATGGTCTTCGACGCACCTCCCTCGTACAAATCGCTGGTTTCTTCCCAAACGGAAATCAATCTCACTGAAGAAGATGTAATTCACGGCCAAAGCGAGCTTGGACCTACAGTTACTTTCAAAGAAAAAATCCAGCTACAGATTGCTGCGAACATGGTCAACACTGTCATAATCCGGCCGCTCGGCAAGTACGGAATGGGCTACCAACCGCTTCTGAGTAGACTGAAAATGATCTGGAAGCTCCGAGGTGATTTTCGGCTGGCCGATATCTCCAACGGATATTACCAGATCCGATTCTCGGATCCTCGTGACTACATAAGGCTCTATATGAGGGACCACACATCCTCGGAAGTCGCCCACTCCGCGTCTTCCCCTGGCACAGGGAGTTCGACACGAAAGATCCAATTGGGTTTTATTGGCCCGCGGAGCTTTCTTATTGGGTTTACATTCTATTTTTTTGCTCCACGTATAGCCTAGTCGACAATTTTACTTCTCAAAATAAAAAAAACTAGAATACTATCCGTAGCTGAAGTCACTGGTACGTTAAATGACTCGTGTGAAAATGTAAAATGACCCATGTCTGAACGTAAAATAACCCGTGTCTGAAGTTACCCGTGATTGATTGCACTGATACATAGAATGACCCGTGGCTGAATGTAAAATGACCCGGGTCGGAAGTTAAAATTATTTGTGCGAAAATGGATAAGTACGTCGGAACTATATGAAGTCACATGTCATATGAAAAGAGACGATGCCTCTGATAATTATGGCGATCTCTGTTTCGAAAAACGATAAATAGATTGCCGGATAAATTAAATTTTGTTATGAAGTAGGAGAGAGAAAAGAAAAGAAACAAAACTGACCAAATAAAAAAACTGATACACACAACACCAAAAAAAAATAAATAAAAAGAAACCACTAAAAGACATGTGGAATGGAAAAGTTGAGTTCTGCTAACTTACATCATAATAATGGTGAAGTGTCATCATTTGATTGGCCACGCTAAAATAGTTCGAAATTTTGAAGTAAAAAAGATCCTATATTAATATATAGTGAAGTGTCATCCTCTCATTGGCCACGTTAAAATAGTCTTAAATTTTGAAGTCAAAAAGATCTTATATTAATATATAGGCTAGATATAACTCGTGCCTAGAATCATGATGTCACGGTGAAATTGAAACGATTGTTTAAAAAGGAGGAATTAGAGTTAAAGGTTAATGAGAAAGAAGGGATGAAAAAGAATGTAAAAAATGTTAAAAGTACTAATTCACTAATGAGATTGCAAAAGTATAGTTGAAGTTGATAAAACCAAAACCAAACCTAACCAAACATACCCAGTAAATCCCGCCCTTAGGCAGAGTCTAAGGAGGATAAGATGTACGCAATCATACCCCCACCCCTCAACAGGATGGGAAGATTATTTCCGTGGATACCCTCCATTCGAAAAAAAAATAAAAAAATAAAAAAAAATGAAAAATAAAATAAATAATAATAATCATAATCATAATCATAATAATAGTAGTAATAATTTTAATAATAGTGATAATAATTTATTATTATTATAACAATCATAATAATAATAAAAGGAATAAGTGAATACAGCATAAATAAATTACTTACTTCAACTATCCGAAATAAAATAAATGGCTACACAAATAAGGAACCAACTAAACAGATGAAATACAATTAGGTGAAAATATCCACTGAGATCCAAATAAATAATTACTCTATATAGTTCTACATATCTTTAACCGTAATATTAGCGTCCAACTCGTACTATATATTGTCAAATATAAATTCGTGAATAAATTCATTTGCGTTTGATATACTCCAACAAGGCAACAGCCTCTCATAGGCAATCTTGGCACTGTGTAGCTCATGAACCCTAACGGATACCAAACCAATTGAAATGGCACTGTCCACCTTACCTTCTCAACTAATCCCCTGTTGCCCCGCTACCACTACCAGGCATTGTGCGTTGCCACTCACTGTACTGCATCTTCGTCTGCGCCTGGTGAAAGGTTCTCGCCCTCTGGTATCCTTTGCATCGTCCTCCCAAAACCAACCGCCGTCGCCGTTTAACTCCGAGCAAGCTGTTCTTGATGCTGTTGCGGAGTTCGTCGATGTTTCTGAGAACTTGCTTCCAGCCGTCAGGACATTCGAAAACGACTTGGCTCGTCTCACCGTGGTCGGTGCCGTCGACTTCCAGCAAGCACTTACCGCCGCGGCAGCAGATGGAGGAGAAGCTGCTGATGAGCATATATCGTCAGGCATGGACGCCATGGTTGTGGAGACGGTGTTTCCTGGATCGGGCGGCGACCACAGCACAGTTTCTACACGATTGGTGAGTCAGGGATTGTGGTGGATAGTCTAAGATGATTTACGAGGCATTCAAGATTTTTTCACTTGTTAGGACCTTAATTACTGAAGAATATCTACATATGCTGAGTGAAATCACTTACAATTCGGCTGGTGCTACTTTAGTTTACGCAAACATCTAACTGGCAATTGCTTAATCATTTCTTGTTGTCACAGTTTTTACCCGCTAGGGGAGTTAAAGAGAAAGCTATGAAGTTGAAGAAATCAATGGTAAACAATGTGTTGCAAGGGACCACGTCAAAGAATATACTTGCAATGACCTTTAGACAAGTTGTTCTGCAGCAGCTATGGAGTCTTGAACTTGTGTTTTTTAGTCCTGGAACGGAGAGAAATATGGATAACCTTGAGAATCCAAGAGAGGTAAGATAATTTCACAAAAGATTGTCGTTCCTTCTTGTTGTATTACAAATGCAGTTTTCCCTGTCGTGATATCATATTTAATGTCTCTGTTCTGCAGGTGGAGAGTAATCTTATTCCATTTGCTATCAGCAGGTACCTGTAATGTTGACACTTACGACGGCAGATGAGCACATCCTTTCTGAGATCGGAGAGGTTATTTGCCTCGCTGCACTTGAAAGTACCAAAAGTGATTCTACCACCCAAAAATTCAATGGCTTCTTTGGTTGGCTTGGCAAGCATAAAATGATTTCATCCAAAAGTTCTTCTGCTTCTGTGTACAACTTCCTCGAAAATGAAATGCTTGTTAACACTAGAGCCCTCTTAGAAAAGTTCGATCTAGAATGTGGCAAAAAAAAGTTCAAGACTACAAACTTGAAGAACATATGGTGGACTCCTGCGTTACGAAAATTGGAAAGAATTGGTGGTCCTCAATTTTGTACTTGGGTTAGCGAATCTATACCATCATATATGTTGGCAATTGATGCTAAGCAATTCAGCGATGTGAAGCTCGAGGGTTGGACAAAATCAGATACAAATAGATGGGAAGCTGCTCTTACTCATTCCCAGATGGTAATTTTTTCTCGTACTTATTCCAACTGAAGTTATATCTATAACTGTAAGTTACCTATGCTAACTGCTAATTCAAGAGCTTGTTTCTGAAAGAATATTCTTATTAAGAGGCTCTGCAAACACTTCTCCGACTGGATTACAATGTTAAGAAGTACCCTGAGTGTTTTTTACATATATTGTTTCAAATGAAAACAATCTGTCCTATCCTACTCTGTTATGTTTACTGTAGTAATTTGTACTGGGTAAATTATGTGCCTCTATCCGGGCAAAACTTGTTTGGTTTAGGTTACTAGAACTTCTTAAAGAATTTTTATCCTCAAAAACTTCTTATAGAATTTCTATCTTAACTCAATCCAAATCCTGTTTTAGTTGAATTTTTCCGTTTACCTATAACTGAGTTTCTGCAGATTAGTTTGGCTGACATCCTAGATATGTACTACGAGGATGTCTTCACGCTTCCTAATAAGAGACTCTCTTGTCATGCTGCTGCAAAATTGGCAAGTGTTCCCTCGGATAAGGTAGCTTCTGGCGTTCAATAAGAGTTTTCCCTGCATACTTATGTTTGTTACCCAGCAAATTATTGTTTAAAGGAACGGCCATATTATGATTACTAAATATATATATCCTGAATCTGTTGTTGCTTCCTCTCTCTACCCTGTTATTCTCTGTATTTTGCTGCTTCATGCCGTATCATGATTTTATTTCAGGGCAACTCTTTGTTAAAGGTCTTCACCAAAGCCCTTGTCGCTGGAGTTTTTCTGGTTGCAATTGGTGTTATGAAAAAGCTTTATCTGCCTCATTTACCTATCAGAAACAACTATACACATGGCAACTCAATACCCACATTATCGGAGACAACCTCTGTTCCACTACGTTCTGTTGAATCCTCTTTGGTATGTTAGCAATTAGATTTAAGTTCATCTTCAAACAGTTACAAAATAGTGCATTGTTATTTGGCGCCTTTATTATCTGGCGTTTAATATGTTAGACAAATCTTTGAGGGAAAAGAATATAGCACAGCGTGGCTATTTAAATTTATGTACAAATTCTTGAAGGTACTAATTCTCCAGAATGCATTAGTTGATGCAGCTCCATTGTATAACTGCCAATCAGGTTTCATCTTCTACAATGCATTTATGGAGGATAGTAATTCGTGTTCATGAAAGATGATAATATTCTGGTGCCAACTTGGAAAGTTGTAAATCAAGTGTAAATTCGGGGAAACCTTTAATCATGTAGAGCTTATTCGTATTATAATAATAAATCATAACAGTAATGCTACATGTACTCACAATTTTTGTACTCAATTGGGTACAACAATCAAAACGATGTCGTTTTCATTTGTGTATAATATCTACTTTCTTCTGTATTCTTAATTTTTATATGCTCACCAGCTTACCTCTGAATATTATCTACATGAGCTAACCTTTTGGAACTTAAAAATACTCTTTTCTCTGCTTTTGTATGTACTGATTGATGTAGATTATCTGTTTCTTGCCTTTTAACTGTTTTTTCTCCATATTTAGATGGGAAGTTGTTATGTTCGGATAGTTTCAAGAATCAAGGATTATTTTGGCTGGCCTGGAGAAGTGTGGACAAATTCTGGTGTTTGTGTATGGGCTGGGACACTACCGACATTTTTGAGGACTACGGTTGATGCTCACATAAATACGCTTGATGTTTCATCCAGTGCCAATCCATTTCCAGCAAGTGACGAAGACATGCGATCATTAGAACTTATCGCTAGTTATCAGGTACCTTACTGTTATTGTACCCTCTGTTCTTCAAAATCCAATGTTATTCTGCAACGACAGAGCTGGTACAACTCTACATCTTCTTGGTAACCTCTAACTCAAAATCAGGCTTGAATCTGCTGCTGCTCTTTCGCTTCGAAATTCCCATTGTTTATTTTACAAGTCTAACGCTTTGCGCTTCCTATCTAAGTTTTCTCCAAGAATAAACAGTAATTTTGCAATCAACGTTAATGAAAGAAAATTTCATCACCTATTTACAAGTTTGTTCTGACTAAAAATATGAAATAACGGGAAAGAAGTAACATGCATCATAATCCTAGATGTTGTATTTCAACTTTTTGAGTAGAAGAATGCTTCGATTTTTGAATTTTCTGTTTCTCCTCACTTCACCGAGCAGGTGGTGGTGTCTACAGATGGGGATATCGTAGGTTTCCAACCTACTAACAGGGTTGCTGTCAATAATTGGGCAGGAAATCCCCTAACCCAAGAGTTGTATCGTGGAAAAAACCTTTCTCCTGGTAAGTTGTGTGCCTCACCTGTTAGTTTTATATATCTGCGGAATGACCAAGTTCATTGATTGATCCCTTATACAGGATTGCTAGAACCTGGTCTTAAGATAAGCCATCCAAATGGTGGGGTGGTAGTGTTGGAGCTGTTGATGTCGGTGGATCCCAATTCCTATTTTGCATTGATTAGACCTGTGGATACTCGTGGCAAAAGTTGAACTATCTATGGTTAAACTGTACCGTTCTTTTGGTTCATCTTTTGGAGAAAAGATTATGGCTGAGCTTCCTTCCTTGCAACTGCTGCCTCAAGATGGACTTAACTAATGACCTGATCTGTGGTGGCTACCTTTCATAAAAAATTGCACATGGTCTAAACTCAAGAACATTTTGTAGGTGTATCTATTTTAGGAATAATACAAATTAAAGTGATATGTGATTGATTTGTTAGTTGCCCTAAAAGAAGTGGATAACTTTTCCCATCCATAGCAAAAAAACGTTCTTTTTAGTTTCATCTAAGGCTATTGACTTAGTGTTTTAGAAATAGTTTCACCGTTTATGAGCCGCAAGGGATTGATCAGCGCTTAGATGGTTTAAATGTTTTGTATAAGTGGATTAAGTGGATGTTCATGTAGCATTAGACAGGTTAGATAGCGACTGTCCAATGTTTAGACAGGTTAGATAGTGGCTGTCCAATGCTTAGACAGCCTAGGCGATCGTTATCTCAAACAAATGAATTAATTTTGTGATTCTATTACTAACTTAGGCATGTTTGTCGATCCCAATTCGTAACATAAGGAATTTTGCAACATAACAATGTGGTGAGAGTGGAATGATCTCTTCATTAAAAAAAAGAGTGAAATGATAAAAGGGAGCGATTTCGTTTACTATGTATCAAATTAAAGGCTTGTTTTGCGCGAGGTGCTTTTGATTCTAATTGTGAAGCACCTTTTAAAATAAAATGTGTGTTTTGCGTAATACAAGTACTAGTGCTTATGCTTTTTTTTACAACCTCGCTCTTCTTAAAAATAAGCACCTCATGAGATGCTTTTTTTCCTTCTTAAAAATAAGCATGACATATCTGTAATAATATTCAGATCAAAATAATTTTATGACCAAATTAACC
>JAOYMZ010023268.1:0-17918 GCA_025802335.1 Pinguicula primuliflora | reverse complement strand
CACTTGTGTCAACTGCAGGTATTAGAGACTTATCCCTTAGTCTCACCATAGAGGCCACATTCACATGTCCTAGCCTATCATGCCAAACATCAACAGTCTCGATCATATAAGTAGAAGTGGAAGTTTTATTAGGTTCATTAGAGAGTACATTGAAGACAAAGAGTCCTTGACTCATGGAACCCTTCCCAACAAATTTCCCATTTCGAGTCAACACTAGTTTGTCAGCTTCAATCACTTGCTTGATTCCAGCCTTGTTGAGAAGACCGTTAAAGACTATATTCCGACGTAAGGATGGAACATGCAGGACATCATTTAAGGCAAGAGTCTTCCCTGATGTTAGCTTTAAGACAACCTTCCCTTTTCCAAGAATGCCAAAAGTACTTGAGTTACCCATGTAGCATTGTTGTCCTGACGTACTGTCCTGGAACTCTTGAAATAAGTCTCTATTTGTCCAGAAGTGTCTATTTGCTCCAATGTTCACGATCCAGTCAACTTTGTTCTCGATCATATTAACTTCAGTTATCATGGCAGCAATTACTTCATCATCATCCTCATCATCGTCCTCCACTAGATTGGCTTGAGAAGCACCAGGACGATTTCTCTTCTTGAATAGGGGCTTCCGCTTTGGGCACTCAAACGATCGATGACGTGGTGCATTGTAGACAAAGCATATCAGCTTTCTCCCTTCAGGTTTTCGATCCTTGATCATCCTTCTTTGTTGTTCGGTTTTGTTGTTTCCTCCATTTTAGAACTTAGGATAGGGGTGATCTGTTTCAATAAGATGAGTATTAGAATAATAAGGGAAAACAGAATCATGCTTATCCTTGAGTCTATTTGCTTCTTCGGTCCTCATATGGCTAATCAGCTCCTGTAGGGCAGATCTCTCTTCTTGTGCTTCAGATGATTCCTATAATCAGTCCAAGACGGCGGGAATCGTTCAAGTAGATCATTTGCCTGAAAGACCTCACAGATTTTCATTCCTTCATTTAGGACGTCATCACACAGATTCTCGTTAACATGAACTTGATCCATAATTGGTTTGTCCTCCTCCATCCTGTAGGCAGACCTCTTCCCGACAGCATATTGTTTCTTCCCAGCATCGTCAGCACCATACTTTTTCTCTAGAGAATCCCAAATAAATTTTGTAGATTTGTGTATAACAAACAAATCGAAGAAATTATTGACCATGTGGTTGAGAAGATGTCCACGAACAGCCTTGTTGTCTTTCTCAAATTTCCTCATGGCTGCGGCATCTTGAGCGACCTCGATCTCGTTCAGGGGACCCACGATGGGTGGGGGTGGCGGAGCAGTCAAAACGTAATCAACATCCAGGACTTCAAAGAATATTAGTAACTTCTGCGACCATCGCTTAAAATTGTTACCGTCCAAAGATTCTAATTTTGACAAAGGAGTAGAGCGAGAAGCAGAAGCCATGATAATTTGCAATACATGGAAAAATCGCTTTCAAATTGTTGGTAATATACCTCAAATATCGAAGAATGACAACTTATCGAATTCCTTTTTCAGGCTGTATCGTGGACGCGCACATTGCCTTGAAAGCAATTTCGGCACAACCATGGTGCAAATGGTCAAATGTCGGTTGCTCCCGAAGGTTCACACAACCACTTCCGAATACGTGCACTCATGGGCAGAAGTCTAGAGAAGACATCTTAACCTTTGCTCAAAGTCTAACCCGCAGAGAGAAGAAGATAGTTTTTCGTCTGTATCTTAAATCCCCAAACAGAATCATATTTATAGACATAAACTGCGAGAGTTCGTATCCACTAAAACATGATATCGGATAGGAACTGCAAGAGTTCATGTCTATCTCAAAAACGTTTGTTGGATTCCCACAATCCCAAAAATGCGTAACACGTTCGAGTCCACGGAATATTTCTTCTTCTACAGGTTAGAGAGATGCTGCAAAAATTATTTCCATAGAAATTAATTTTCCTGACCCCAAAAGATAGATGGGCCCAAGAGGAGCAACAACCAGGCCAAGGCCCGCACAGGGTCTAGGCGGGCGGGCGCGTGGACTGGACTATGCGGCGGCGGCGCATGTGTGTGGCATGCCCAACTCCTCACAATTCTTACATACCCCAAGAATGGAAAATGTATTTAAACCATCTCCTACTACTTTTTCAAACCAATGTGGGACAAGAATGAATAGTGTCTTTCCAAAGTATTCTTTCAGCGCCTTTCCAATGCATTCTTCCATCTCTAAATACTTTCTCAAACCAATGTGGGACAAGAATGAATAGTGTCTTTCTAAGGCATTCTTCCAACACATTTTCAAGGCATTCTTCCTAGCAAATGAAAGACATTTTGCTCGATTTTCGTGCTGTTCTCTGTGTATGGCTAATTTATAAGGTGAATGTTGGCAACTCTTATTAAGATTTGAAGTCAATTATTATTGATTGGTTAATCAGTGCACTCATCTGTCCCATTTTATAACCTTGTGGTGGATTGAGCTAACATCCGAGCTTTGTTCGAGAAGGCGCATTAGTATTAGTATGTCGCCCTCCGTCTTATCTAAATTCCAGCTTATGCCGCTTATAAGCTCGCCTAAGCGGATGCTTAGGTTACTTAAGTTCCACTTAATACTTTCTCGAGCAACTGCAAACAGATCATATCATTGAGCAAATAGTTGGGACCTTGCAAGTATTGCCACACTCAAACATGGATATTTTTTTTTTGGGATGAGGAGCTACATAGATTTTTAAGACCGTTAGGTCATGTGATATCATGTTAGACTTTGGTGAACCCCAATAACTCATGTAAAAGCATAAGTTCTCGCAAACACAGTCTAGTCCAGATCTTACGTGTGGGTGTGCATACCAACCGACACACTAACTTAAAATCGCTTGTCATGATGGTGGCCTAACAAAGTTGTACATGATAAAAAGAGTCTGTATGTTATCATTTATTTTTATTTATATTTATTAACAAATAAAACATATAGTTGTTAATAAAATAAAAAATCATCTGCTTGTACGGTAACTGAATCATGTTTCAAATTTCAATAAAAAAAGAGAGAGTAGAACTGCTATTTTTTTGTCATTGAGGTTAATTTACACACTGAACTCGTTTTGCTCTATAAACTGGGTAAGCATCTCCTTCTAATTCAAATACAAAAAACTGCTATACTTTTGTATCCCCATCAGTCTGTCTTCGTGGGTGCAGTAAAATTAGAGGGATCAATTCCAATAGAATTGTAATACGTTTTTTCGGCATTCTCCATTCGTGCTGTGAACATTGCCCATTCCGCATGACACCTTTGTTTCACCTGAAATGAAACAACACATTTAGAAATGGACAAATAATCTGATTATAGAAAGAAGAAACACATATAGTTTGGTATACATACTCCTTGCCACGGAGCCTTCCCAGCTTCTGCTTGGCCCTTTTATCATGAAAAATAGGAAAAGCAGGAGAAAAATTGGTATAGTTCGTGAGAAGTGTCACTAATTATACTTTGAGGAGAAATAGAACTGATTTTTTTTTTTTTTTTTTTGTGGTGCACCTGATTTCCCAATGAAGGAATGCGTTTATGAACAACCCACTGAGCATCAACAACGCCAATTCTTTCATGTGGAGTCTAACAAAAAAAAACGTTCATAAGGAATGCTTCAATACTCTATTGTGTCTCCGGCATACTATCATCGGCGCGAAGATTAGTATTTTGTGTGCTCTTACCTTTACGCATCTCTGGAGTGCGAAATCCAGACCCCATCCATGAACCAAGTCATTCTGATTATACACAAACAAACATTGATATTAAGAAAGAAGAGATATGGTGTGATGTAGTGTATTCTCCAAAAAGATTCAGAAAATATGTACCAACCTGAATCATATGCCATACACAGCGCCATGCATCTCGAGAAAAGACAGGAGCCATGATTTCCACGAAACTGAAAAGGAAACCATCAAACAGAAATACAGATAAAGGTACCAAAGTGATGTTTGATCTCAAGAATGCATTGAGAGAACTAAGTAGTTTCGTACGCGGCACAAGGAGGCAAAAGGGGTGTCTTGCACCAATGTGATCTCTCCTGAACTTCCCTGCATTTTATAAGAAAGTGCAGCTATGTTGCTTACATTAACCAAGTAAGCTTTTGGTGCTGAATGTAAGGTAGTGAATAAATGAGTTATGTGCCGAATTCTAATCATGACCGTCGAGATTGTGATCCAACACTAATTAGAATTTCACACATAACTCATTCATTCGGTACATAATATTCGGTACTTGAAGTTTTTTCTACATTAACCTCTCATCAATTGGACTATACTTCCTTTCTAACTTCTAATACTTACTTGTGAACTTCAACGTCGTCTCTTCTTTTCGTCATCTGCCAAGTTATTCCTCCGTTGGCTTGTATAGCAGGCTGTGAGATTTCTAATCCGTGCTTCCTCACAAGATCAATGTACTTTTCTGCATCAAAATGCTCAACTCCAAGATCTTCATCCCATATAAATATGTAGTCGTATGGAGCAACAATGTCCGGGTGCAGAAATCTTTTTGCAAACCACCTTTTTTACAGAATCCAATAGAAACTTGTTGTATCAGCAAAGAAGAGTCATGTTGTGCCTGGACAACTTAATCATATGTAGTCTCCAGAAATTTTCAGGTCCCGAATTATGATCCTGATTACTATTCGTATGGTCCCGAATTGTAATCATTATCATTGGATTACCATCACAACAACATCGTCATGATTAGATGTGGGACCATAACAATTTAATCGGACAATAAGTTCGGGACTTGAAGTTTTGTGACGTAATCTCACCATTTTGTTTGTTTTCTTGCACTAACGTGAATCGCTCGTTTGGACCACTCAAACTCATCCCATTCACTTGTTCTTCCATCATAATGAAACAGCATGACCGTGAAGTTGTCCGAAAACTGTATCAGAGATTGATGCACAATATGAGAGATGGAAAATGGATTATTGCACATGTAAGTGAACTTGTAAAGTCACCTTCTTCACAGCAGCGTCCACATTGTGTCGTTGATCATACCCAACAGCAAAGGTCACCAGATATTTAGGGCTAATAGTCAAGTCCTGAGCAGGTTTTAAGTTAAACCAGAGATACGAATTTTATGGTTGTGGCTCAGAAAAAAGAAGCTTACTTCACTAGGATTCCCCCATAGCCTTCTCAGATAGAAATCTGATTCTGATGATACAATCCCAGGAGGTAAACTCTCTGCACCTTTAGGATTTGTTTGGACCCAAATCTGAATCAGTATATTCAAAGGTCAGATAATGTATCAAAACATGATGCATTTGATAAAAAAAAAAAGTTTTTACATCCCACTATCTTAGACAATACCTTTCTTTCATCTTTACTGGTATGTGTTGTGTTGGATTGCAAAACTGTTGAAGAAGGTGTTGTTAGATCCTTGCCATTGTTCCTGTTGCTAATCTTAGCCAAATCACGAAGAATATTCGAGGTAATATTCAGCTGCCAAAACAGCAGAAGAGATCAGATAGATAGATGATACACATTAACTGTGTTGGATAAAGCGCTAGGCGAATCCTAGATGGCAGGGTGCTCGGCGCCTAGGCGGTCTTATAAGCGGGCAAAGCGGGAATTCGGGCTAGACGAAGGGTGACATCTTAACGCCTTGGCAGCACTTAAGCACATTAGTGTTTTAAAAGGCGATAGAGCGGAGAAGGACTGCCCACCACCACCTAAATGAAGTCTTTAGAACAATGACACACACGCGAAGAACACTTAGACAATACACATTGACAAACCTGCACCTTTGTTACTAGGAGCGATGAAAATGGGGCTCCTAAGCAGAATCCAATCATGATGCCAACAGTAATGGTGAGAATAAATCGGATGGTATTGTTTGTTCTTGCAACAGGCGTGCTGAGAGAACGAACATCAGAGAATGGCATGAACATAAGCAAATGCAGCAAATGTGCTACAGCCTACACATATATACACACAAAAAAAGCTGCATACCTTCGTCCACCATTCCACTTTCTACACACTGTATACGGTTCCATATCAATTGTTCTCATACCTACCATTCATCGGTTGGTTGAAGCTGTCGACGGTCCACTGCACAGAAAGAATTGCAGATAAGCCTCAAGTGATCATCCGCCATCATCAATCAAAACAAACCACTGCGCAAGGCATTTAAGCCCTGCTACTTTTTGCCTCTTTGTCAGTTCTAAACCAAGAAAATCATAAGCAAAAACAGGGCATCCGTAAGGAACAGACTACGTTTGATAAGCCCCGTATGAACAATTGGTTATCATCATTCAACAAACAAAAACATTCAAAAACATACCTTCTGTCACGCCCAATGAATCGAGTCAAAGTAATATGAGAATCCAGGCAAGAAAACCGAAACCAACTTCCCAGAACAAAAACAAGACTCGCAACTGAAGAACAGAGAGAAGTCGTCCACATTAACAACGTGACTTCTTAAAACGCCAAGATTGTGAGTCGTGAGAGAAAGAGAAACACCAAGGAAGAAGTTACATGGGCGGACTAGGATTCTCTCTCAAGAGTCGGGGGAATAGTAATTCTTTAAAACATTATCAAATTACATTAATCACTTTTCCCCGTCAATGATTTGTAAGGGAAATCAATAAATGGGGCCCAAAACCCTTCAAATCTTAAAGATCCTTAAAAGATAATTTTGTACGTCTGTTTGTTGAACGAATTTTTTCCTCCGAGAATGTTTGTTGAACGAATTTTTTTCTACGAGAATGTTTTTCATAATTAAATTATAGTATGTAAATAATTACAAAAAAATACTGCCCCAAAAAATTCAAAACCTACTTGGTGCTTCACACATCTAATCGAAGAGGGTTTCTCACCTAGTCAATATTATTGTGTTCATTAAATGTTTTTGGTGCATAGTTCTAATCTGAGTTAATTTAATTTAATAAATTAAAATTAGATTAGTCATTTAAAATAATTTAAATGACCTATTTAATATACTCTCAGATTGCCGAATAAAGATCACGTAATAGAATTTTTTTCACGTAATAGAATTTTTTTCACATAATTGAATTGAACACAACTACTACTGAGCATAGTATGACTCAAGAATTTTTTAATCCAGAATGTTAGGTTCAGAATTCTAATTCTGACTATCCAAGTGTTGTGAATCAACGACCACGGTTACAATTCTAGACCTAATTCATTAATCTGAACCTAACATTCTGGACCATAAAATTTCTCTAAGATGACTGAGCATCTTAGAGTATCTCTTTAATCCAGGATGTCAATTTGCCGAAATAAAAAATTCATGCACCTGGCCACAGAATTTTTGCAGACGGGTCAACCTTCGCTCTTGATGGGAGCTCCTCTTCACCGCCCCTTGGTAATCTTTTATTTTGTAAACCTAACATTATTCTTTTTAAGAAGAGATTGATCTTAGGCGGATAAGAATATCTGACAATTAAAATTACAATTTGATACAATAAATCAGTAAGGGTGAAAGATTTTCCTAATTTTTTTTGTTTATAAAGGAAGCCAAAAGGCATATCAAAATGATAGAAAAGGTCCATTTCATGGAGGGTCGAAAACAAAGGTTGACTGGACATCCATTGCATCGGTTGTAACGAGATTATATATTGTTGAACGGTTGCATTCCTGAGCTAGTTCAGAAGTACGGTCGTGGGATCTGATTACAAAAAGGAACACCATGAATCGGTACTTCTAAGATTCCTCCCTAAGCATTAGCTATATGTGAGTCTTGCGGACCTGGGCAAATCAAATGGGGAGAACCGGAAGCATAGTTCCTAAGATAACGAATCCCAATTGAGTGATTTGTCAATCCGGCTCTAGCTAATTCAACGATTTCATATAACTGTATCCGAGGGCTAAAGCAGAGGGAAATGGAATGGTATTGGAACTCCTCCCAAATGTTACGAATGAGTGCCGAGTTTGGTAAGTCCACGACATTCTCATGAATTTTCATCAGTGCATTTTGACAATCCAACATAATAGTGACATCCGATAACTGCAAGGACTGGATTAGGGAAAGACCATGTGCAATTGCCCACAGCTCTACCGCAGTGCTTGAGAAAGTGCCAATACGACCCCAAAAACAAGCAATTCACCAACCAGATGCATCCTTCAGAATGCCACAACAAGCCGCCCGACCTGTGTGACGATAGACCGCCCTGTCAACATGCAAAACAAACAAACGACCGAGATTTGGGTTAGCAGGGGGTAAAGAACAGAATTATCAGGTATTCTCTCAGTAACCCGCCCACGAGCTTCCATTTGAGATGAATGATAGGCAAAAAAGGCTACAAGTTTCAACTAATGTAACCTTAATGCTAATAATTAGATCTCCTCCTGTAATTGTGTGACCTTGAAAAATTTCCTTGTTGCGCACATTCCATATTTTCCAACATGCTAAAGCAAATGTAACTTGTCAGACAGTTGGAATGTTAGTAGATGTTAAGTTAAAAGCAATCCATTCCTTGTGTGATGGGGGGTAATAAAAGAAAGGGGGAGGGTTAAGTAATCATCTCCAAATTTCTTAGTTGTGGTTATAGTCACGCAAATCATGAATGCTCGTCTTAGGGTGAGAAAAGATGTGACAGGCATTGGATTGGGCAATCCCTCTCCGATGTTGTTCGAAGTTCATCCAGAGGGCATCGTGCATGAGCCTCCAGGGAAACATTTTGACATTCTCTGGAAGCTTGAGCCTCCAAATATGCACCCACACTGGGTCATCATAGGACAAGGTTTTCTCCTGAGAGCATCCCGGGCTGAAGCACAGGTAAACATGTCAATTGAAGAATGCTTCCAGATGATGTGATCTTGGCCAGCCTCACATGAGGGTGGGGGAAGTGTGATTAATTGGGCAATCAGGGTCTCAGGTTGCCGGGAGTGCAGTATAGTAACATCCTAAAGCCCTTCAAAGTTTAGATAAACATCAAATGTTAGTGATAATTCAGAGTTTGTAAGAGGATATAAAACAGAAGTGATAAGGAGGGAAAGAAATGGATGCCAAAGATCGACCCAAAACCTGATGCGAGAACCATCCCCAATGAGCCAAATATAGTGGGCATCAATAGTTCCCAGGTATTTGGATATGTGAGTCTAGAGGTGTGACCCACAGCGGTTAAGCATCGAAGTCCAGGAACCCTCAACCATACCCCCATACTTAATCTAGAAAAGAGTTATTCATAGTTTGTCCTGACCGAGTATAGTTCCCATGCCAACTTAATCATAAAGATTAAGTTAGTATCCTGGGCTCTATGAAGACCAAGACCGCCCTCAGTCTTTAGCAGACACATTGCAGCCTATTTAACAAGATATTGGGGTCGCCTTAAGGAGTCCTCTACACATAGGAATGTGCGGACAACCTTATCCATCGCCTTCCCATTAGCTATAGGCAAGGCTACAGATTGCATAGGATAAGCATGGATGGAGCTGAGAATAGTCTTACATAGAACTAACGACCATCTAAGGAAATGTGCTTTGGGGACCACAATGTAACCCTTCCATTCATCATGAGTAAGAACTTTGCATATGTGTCCTTAGAAACTCTCCCATGCAGTATAGGGACGCCCAGATCGATACCTAGGTCTGCCACTCTCTTTATTCCTAGAATTCCCTCAACACCATTATTGATAGTGGGATTAGGTGTGATAGGCATCCAGAACACAAATTTTGAAGTATTTACCGACTGACCAGAGGAGGCTGAAAAGTTATATTGAATAGAATGAATAACCAGTGCATGCTTTATAGAACATTCTGTAAATATGATGAGATCGTCAGCAAATAGGAGGTGAGAAAGGGGACATTTTGGACCAAACGTGAGAGGCTGCCAATGGCCCATATCCAGGCCCATTTGAATCCCTGTGAGAGCCCTTCCATACACAATATAAATAGTTAAGGGGTGATTAGATCCCCTTGCCTAACCCCACGCCCAGGCCTGAACTCAGATCCCCGCAAACCATTCCACACAATTTGAGTGGAATTGGTTTCGAGTGAAGACATAATAACCCTGATAAGCAGAGGAGGCAAACCAGCATCCATGCGAGTATCTTTAATAAAAGTTTAATTCACTTTGTCGAAAGCTTTAGCTAGATCTATTTTAATGGCCATGGAACTAGTTTTTTCCCTGCGAGTTCTGATGGAGTTGATAGATTCCTGGGTATCAATGATGTTGTCGGTAATTGAACACACCTGTAAGAACTCAACTGTTCTTAGAGATCAACATAGGCATCACCAGTTTAAATCTATTAACAAGTAATTTAGTAACTACTTTGATGCAAATGTTTATCAAACTTATGCGTCTATAATGGCCAAAAACTTCAGGTTCATAGATCTTTGGAACAAAGGACATCATGCCCTTGTTGGCTGACGCTGGAACAATGCATGTTTCAAAAACCTGCAACACAAAAGAGGTTAGCTGTGAGGAGATAGTATCCTAATTGTGCTGAAAGAAACAAGCAGAGAAATCCTCAAGGGCGGGGGCCTTATCGGGATCCATATAAAAAAAGTCTGCTTGATCTCGAAAAGATCTACAGGCCTACCCAGCAGAGCATAGATAGGTCCTGGGATTGGCGGGAACTTCCCTGACAGCGGGTACCATAGAGGGTTCCCAATAGAGTGGTCTGAGGTATCATCCCGAACACCAAACATGTGGTGATAGTAAGTTGTGAGTTCATACAACAAAACGTGCTTGTCCGAGCACCGTGTCATATCCGCCAACTGCAACCCCTGTAATAAGTAGGAGTATGATGGGCCTTGTGGAGGGAATAAAAATAGGTAGTGGATCTATCACCCAGAGTGGCCCAGTTGCATCTTGAACTCTGACGCCGTAGAAGCTCCTCCCTGAAACATATACCTTCTAACTCCTTTAGTAATTTAAATTCCAAATCCCAAAGGTAACGGGAGGGATGATCAACAATAGCAATCTGTAAATCGACCACCCTATTTGTGAGATGCCATTTGATCTTAAAGATTTCGCCGAAATGATTATACTTCCAATATGGGATGACATCAACAAGAAACTGGAGGGCTTCCGTGAGGGGGAGGTCATGCCGCCAATGTTCAGAGAGTCATTCAATGCAGGACTCGTGCATCTCCCATGCCTTTAAGTATCTGAAATATGGGATTTTAGCTGGTGCTAAACTGGACAGTTTGCTGGACAGGAGGATGGAGGAGTGTTCTGAAGATATGCGAGGCAGGTGGCGTACACATCATCAAACATGCCAAGAAAATCCTTATTTGCGAGCACCCAGTCAATGCGCTCGCTCATGGCAAGGACCACAGCTCCAAGTGAATTTAGATCCCGAACACCTATCTGGTGCAGATTTGCATAGTCGATCAAACTCCTGAATTGCCTGCATCCGGGGGAGTGTTTGCCCCAAACCTTGTCCTGACTCGATAGGCAAGTATTAAAATCATTAATCGGAACCCACAATTGAGTTGAGGGGTGTTACCAGCAGTGTTCTAGAAGGCGGCTGGTCCGGTGCCTGGGCAGCCGCCTAGGCGGCCAAAACCTTCAACGATGTGTGTGATGTTGTCTGTTGAAAATTCAAGGCTTATCCGCTTGCTCGTTCGGTAACTTTTAATTGTATATATTTGTAAGTTTTTATATTTTAGTAAAAAAAAGTGCCCAAGCGGTGGGGCGCCGCTGAGGCGGTCAAGGCGCTAGGTGGCGGTCGAGGCGCTGGGTGGCCCCCGACCACCCCGCCTCCGCCCGATGCCCTCTCAACAAGTTGGGATAAGTAACTCCCAACTTGCTGATTTTCCTAATTTAGGATGGTGATCAACACTATTTTAAAAAGACAAAGATAGATTGACCTAGTGTTTATGAGTGTGACAATTGCACTTAAAGGTTATGGATTCAAATTCTCTTAATGACATGAGGCTGAGTCTGTAACATATGACTTGACAAGTGTAACTTACCTCCCTACCGTAATTTGCAGACTATTACCGTAGGATGCAGGCTATCGTAGTTTGCATCCTCCCAGTGTTATCAGTGTTTCCTTCGTTATAAAAAACACTATTTTAAAAAATGTAATTATTTTTCTACAATTTTTTGGTCACCATATCGGGTAAATTTTTATCTGTGCCCTGTTAGAATAATTTTGTTGTGGAACATTGCTCCCGCGGGGGTAAAAAAAATTCATTTTTCCCTTCTCACACAGTTACACCTTTTTACACACATTGGGCTCTTCTCCGACAAGTTCTTGGGTTCTTCTTCATAAAAACCAGACAATTCTGAAAATCCCTTGCTTCTTGGGTTCTTGGAGAGAATTCTTCTTTACCTCCGTCCTGATTACCAATGAGTCCTAGTCCTGATATTTCTCTGATTACCCAAGAAGAATCGAAGATCGGGACCAATAGCATCTATGGCCATCTCCTTAACATATGAGGACGGGAAGTTAGTATTTCCTTCAACTCTTGACTTCTTGCTTGGTTCTTCCGTGAGGTAAGTAGTTACGGATGCAGTTATTTGAGATGGTGTCGGGTCTACGTATCAATTTCGGCAAAAGCTCTCTGCTTGGAATTAATATGCAAACAGAAGAAGTGGAAGCTTGAATTCTCTCCAAGAACCCAAGGGATTTTCAGGATTGTCTTTTGTGAAGAAGAAGAACTCGCCGGAGAAAGACGATTGAAGAGCCCAATGTGTGTAAAAAAGTGTAACTGTGTGTGAGAAGGAAAAAAAATGAATTTTTCTTTACTCGCGCGGAATCAATGCGCGCGGAAGAACATTTTAGCAACAAAATTATATACAAATTTACCCACCATATGGTCTAGATATACCCTGTACGGCATGGTACACTAATCTGCTCAGCCAATTTTTTTTTTTTGGGTTAAGTGTCTGGTCAACTACTAATTTATTGAATTGTGCCCTAATTTCCAATTTCTTCCCCAAATTTCTTCTTCTCCCACGTATTCTCCCCGGTCTTCGATCACCATTCTCCCATTCTCTCCGTCCGTTGTTGTAGACCTGTTTATTCTCCAGAAGTATAATTTTAGTATTTTCTGTGAAGATTTTCCGGCTGGCTTGTCACTTAATTTATCAGGTGATCGTCATGTATTATGACCGAACAGGCTACTGATACGGCCGGAGTAACGCCACTGGTATTTCCTTGCAACTCCGAGGTAACCGTCTAACTTCAGAAATGCCATTTTAACTTGAAAAGGCAATTGAATGGAAGATTCACCGCCGGCGCAACTATCGAATTCTGTACAAATTTCAACTGAAGAGCAACAAGAGGAGCAAGAGATATGGAGCTGGGGTGCCGGCACTGACGGACAGCTAGCGACGGGGAAGCGTCAAGATGAGCACGAACCACAACTCCTCCACTCTTTCGGGTTCCGTCCGATCACTGCTCTCTCTTGCGGTAGGCTCTCTAGTCTGTCTGAACACGCACTTCTCGTGTGACCTGCGTGCCTCTGTTGAAGTGGCTGGTTCATGGTTTAGGAGGTCGAGTATTGACATGGGGAAGGGGTAGCTCTGGCCAATTGGGCCATGGCGATATGGTTAACAATTTGCTGTCGAAGGAAGTGAGGCCATTGGAGAGTACTATTATTGTTCATGTTTTTGCTGGATGGAATCACTCTTGATTTGTTTCAGGTTGTTCTGTTAATCCATTTATTTTACAGGTTACAATTTGTTTTGATCTGTTATGTTTTTCACTTTAGATTTAAATGTATTGGTTACTACTGCTGCTAGAGGATGGCACCATCTTCACATGTGGTGAAGGCTCATTTGGTAAGCTTGGCCATGGAGATAACAAATCACAGTGTGTTCCTCTGGTAGTTAGCTACTTTGAACATAAAGAAGTCAAAGAAGTTGCCTGTGGTATGCGTCATACGTTATTGCTGCTTGGAGGTACATCTATGGTACAAGCCAAGAACTTGCATACCATCGGAACAGTGTTATATGATATATCATGTTTCTTGCTTATCTGGTGATTATTTTTCGTACAGCAGGTGATATAGAAGCTCGTATATATGCATTTGGGGCTGGAAAGGGTGGTCAGCTGGGCATATCTACCAACAAAGTTGAATCAACTAGTCTTCCTCAGATGACCATAGGGCTGAACAATCTCAATATAACAAATATATTTGCAAAGGGAGATCGTAGTGCAGCATTATCTGGTAAGTTCCTTGATATGGTACTACAGTATACTACTCGATTGCCTCAAAGTAAGGTATAACAAAATTGCTTCTCTATTTTCATCGACTAAGATAGCTGATGGAAGAGGATTCGACTCTGCTTCAGCTGCATACACTCCTCACCGTCTTGATACAAACCCCCTGTCATTTACACAAGTTGCTCTAGGATGGAATCATGCATTACTGCTTACGGGTATGGGGTATATAATGATCCATTTGAACTCGCTCATTTAAATATTAAAACCCAATATTTTGCAGATAACGGCCCATTCATGCCTGGTGGTGACCGTCAACGAATGCTTGGTGATCCCCAGAAAATGTCATCAACGCATGATGCATCTGATTTGATAAATTTATTTTTCATTCAGGTTCAATGAATCTACTGTTTCAAATAATTAACTTTTAAACTACTTCCTCACAGGAAAACTGAAGGAACACAATCTGCAGACAGTTCCTGGTCTTGTCCAAATGAAAGTCAAGCAGATTGCTGCTGGATCAGAGCACTCAGCCTTTAGTAACAGGCAAGATACCATGAAACTTTTTTGTGCTTTTTTGATTAAGTAGGTTATCTACTCTGTTTGAACTGAAGATTCAAATGTTAATTTGGCAGATCAAGGATCTGTAATAACATGGGGTTGGGGAGAACATGGCCAACTTGGCTTGGGGAATGCACACGACCAAACTGTTCCCCAAATGGTAAGCTTAGGCCAAAAATGCACAGAGAAACAGAACTTTACTTATCGAGTATATTGTGGCAGTGGCTTTTCATTTTCCTTGGGGAACAAACTTTTCATTTCACGTTGTAGCATTTGATAGCAGGATTGATGACTTTCCTGATTGCAATTGCGAGATCATATTACAATCAGTGACTAATATTGAGGTTGATGTTGCCCTTTAATAGGTATATATATTTAAAACCTTTTTTTCATGAATTTCAACAAGCCAACTCAGAAGCTTGCAGTGACTCGCGGCAGTTTGGGGTTGTGAGATTTTTTTTAAAATTTTTTATTTTATTAATTGCATAAGTAATTATACAAACTAGTCCCCAAAGTAAGTATAGTTATAAAGCGTACAATTACTAACAGAAAATAGAAGGTCAGTTCGTTTAACGGCAATTGTGTTGGCTGCGCCGCGGGCTAGTTTTCTTTGCACCTGTATTTTCTATTTATCAGAGTAGTTCCAAATTCAAAAACTATCGAATATCACCATGTAGCCGTGTTCCTCCTCTACTATGCCTGCTCAACTCTTTCTAGTTTGTTTGGATTTACTGATTGTGATGATTTTTTTTTTCGACCCATAACCTTGCTGCAGTTTGATCAATGCCAAAAGACCTTCAAAATCAAATTCAACCAAAATATGGTCGAGGAACAATTTTTTGATGATATATCTTTAGAAAAGGGGGTTGTTCTCGTGAACCCGAAAAAATACTCGATACACATCGAGATGGATATCGGATTTTGTATCTGAACCCGATGAAAAATGTGAACGCACCAATCTGTGAGTTCGTCTTCCTGTGTCTTTTCGTTCAAGTATAGGGTTTCATGTTGAAATCTAGGTTTGAGTTCAAATCTTTGTGGATATGAACCAATTTTGTTGTGATTTTCCATAATCCGTAGATATAGTTGTATGAAAATTTGTAGAAAACAGAGTTTGTCAGTTAGTGCTAATTGCCTCAGCCACAAAACTGAAAGCAGATCTTGGTTAACCCGAGTAAAAGCTCCAACCTTGTGCTTGAGATTGGGCAAAAATAGTAATAGTAGATGCAGCTAGGGATTGGTGGAGCTTTTCCACTTTTCACACACCAATTGGTGAGTGCTCTTTCTGTATTTATATACTCACTACCATGTACATAGTTTATCCGACCCATTGGGCTAATAAATTACAACTAAGTACAATTATATTTACAGAAAACACACTTTCATACTCTGGTTTTTAATCCTTCGAATCTGCAGTATCATTCTTCACCAATTCATGATTCGCAACTTCAATTCGATAAGAAACTGGTGAATGCTGGTAACGGCAAGGATTTTGTAAAGACATCGGCAAGCTGATGAGAGGACGGGATATACATAGGGAGTATGAACCTGGATTTGTACAAGTCTCTCACAAAGTGACAATCCAATTCGATATGTTTCGTCCTCTCGTGAAATATGGGATTTGCAGTAAGGTGGATTATCGCCTGATTATCACAATGTAGCAGAATAGGCAAGCGTATTTGAACTTGCAGCATTTGCAATATATAAGAGATCCTTTTGCCTCACATGTTGCGGTGGCGAGGCTGCGATACTCAGCTTCAGCTGAGGAACGAGACACAATGGTCTGTTTCTTTGTCTTCCATGAGATTGAAGCGTCCCCAAGTTTGATAATGTATCCCGTGAGAGATCGACGAGTATCAGGGCATGATGCCGAATCAGCATCATAGTAAACATTAAGTTGAAGATTATTGTGGAAGGGAAGAAATAAGCCTAGATGCGAATAGCCTTTCAAATAACACATAATCTGTAATGTTGCTTGATAATGTGCTTGATGGGGGACTGCATAAACTGGCTGAAGTGTTGGACACAATAACTAATATCTGGTCTGGTGAAATTTAGGTAGAGCAGCCTGCCAAGTAACGCCCGATACAGTGATGGATTAGGTAGGGGATCTGATACATCAGAGAAGGCAAGTTTCATGCCTGGTGGTGAGGGAGTAGGCGAGGGCCTTGCATCTTCGAGACCATAATCAGAGATAATGTCAAGCACATACTTACGTTGTGTGACATAAATACCACCTTGAGAAGGTAATAATTCTGGACCAAGGTAGTAGTAATGTGTTGCACCGAGATCTTTCAAACTAAACTGCTAGTCAAGATAGGTTCTGATGGAGTTAAACTCTGCAC
Source organism: Pinguicula primuliflora (assembly GCA_025802335.1). Lineage (NCBI taxonomy): Eukaryota > Viridiplantae > Streptophyta > Magnoliopsida > Lamiales > Lentibulariaceae > Pinguicula > Pinguicula primuliflora. The sequence goes on along the minus strand of JAOYMZ010023268.1, from coordinate 907 downwards.
TAGAACTCCACGTGAGAAGCACATCATCAACATATACCAACAGTGTGGTGAAGCTATCAGGTTTGGTCATGGTGAACAAGTAGTGATCCTGGAGAGATTGTTGAAAACCATACATTAGTAAGGAGGAAGTCAGGCTTTATTCCAATGGCACGAGGATTGTTTGAGCTCATATATAGATCGTTTCAGGATGCAGATTTCACCTGGTTTTGCCTCGTGATATCCAGGTGGGATGTCCATATTGACTTCTTCATCTATGTGTCTATGTAGAAAGGCATTATTGATGTCCAACTGTGCAATAGACCAGCCACGAGCAACTGCCATAGTTTGGAGTATACGCATTGATGTATATTTGGCAACTGGAGAAAAAATCTCCTGGTACTCAACCCCCTCAATTTGGTTGTAACATTTAGCCACTAAACGAGCTTTTTGATGACAGACAGTCCCATCCGGGTTCAGTTTGGTCTTGTAGACCCATTTACACCCAATGGTGTGCTTGCCTGCAGGAAGAGGTCCAAGTATCCAGGTTTGATTCTGAATTAGAGCTTGAAGTTCATTCGTCATTGCTTGCACCCATTCAGGCTTTAACACTGCCTGTTTATAAGATCTTGGTTTCATAGTAGGTGAGACTTGCAAAAGTAGACAGGCTGATGCAGGAGTGAGCGGTGATCCGTGGCTAATCATGATAGTGTGGAGCAGAGGTAAGCAGTGTTCTAAAAGGCGGCCGCCACGGCGCCAAGGCGGCCGCCTTGTCGCCCGAAACTTCAAAAGCGTTCCGACTTTAGCCGAATCGGAGTGACAGGGCGGCTCGGACGCCACGGCGGCTGCCTCGCCCGTCTAAACGGTTTTGCGGTTTCATTGTTTTGCGGTTTTCTTCTTCATTTATTTGTCATTTATTTTTGTAATTATG
>JAOYMZ010023258.1:0-17924 GCA_025802335.1 Pinguicula primuliflora | reverse complement strand
TGGAGAAACACATACATATTCATTATTTATATCCATTCTAGCTTGATTTATACATGTTTTGGTAGGAATTGATCAAATCTCAAGATCCAAATTCAAAGATGGCCGAAATGGAGATGATCTATGCATGTTCAGACCTTGTGCAACATTTAGCAACCTTAGGACATGCTATATACATGTTTTGGACCCTCAAATTCAAATAAATAAGTGCATTCAAGTCCTGGGGACAAAACTACACAAATTGGGAAGTTGCCAACCACTCTTGCAAAATGTGTCTCCATTTCGGGAAAGAAGTGCGAAATGACTTCAGTAACCTTGAAACGGATGTATCTCACCAACCAAAGCAGGGATTAAGCTGAAATTTCACCCGAAGCTTGGTAAAAGAGTCCTCTAAAAGTTTTTTGCTTATCAAGAAGCCGAAAAACTAGTGGAGAATAGAGTTTGGAGCTGATATATTACAAGTGGTCCAGAATCTTCGCAATGACAAATCAGTCCCTTGTTCGGGGTGTATCTCTCAAACAGCTGGGAGGGTGACCTTGTAATTTCATCAGAAACTAACCCTAGGGGTACTTAACAACTTCTCTTCACACTTTGTGTGTGTTTGGCGCCGCTAAGTTTGTGATAGATGCAAATCTTTACAAGGTATACATTCTGCACGAATGTCTATTCTACCCTTACTAAATGATGAATGCAAATGAAGAATCAAAGGGGATAGGTGGTAAATGACTTCCAAATCTTACCCTAGTCATAAAATAGCACCTCATTTGTATAGGGGAGTTCGTGTATCTCATTTTCTCTCCAACGAAGTGGCAGCCAAGAAGTGAAAGAAGCATCTTCGTCAATTCTTCATCCTTTCTTCATCCGCGGGTTTTGGGCTGTAGTTTCTTTGTTTTTATTTTGTTTTCATGGATGAATCTAGTGTTAAATCTTTGTATTTGAAAGTTCATGCTCTAAGCATGAGCTAAACCTTGTAGTTTAGGGGCTTGGTTGAGCTCCTAATGTATTTCATGATGTTTTAATCAAGTCCTTTGTTCTACTTTACTCAATCTTTTATGTTTGTACTTGCTTATCATATGGGTGTGGTTAGTGCACGAATTTACACTCATCTAGGTGGGTTAGACCGGATACAAGATCACAAGGTCTAACTCCAACATAGGGTACACTCGTACCATCGTCCTTGGGGTAGAACACCACTAACTTATGGTGCCACATATAGGGATAGTTCTATTGTGCTCTATGTCACCAAAATACGTCTGGTGGAGGTTGAGATCAATGAAGTCCTCGCATTGAGGTCTAGAGTGGCCAAGTAACTTGACCATGAGTTTTTGTTGCATTGTAATCCCGTGGTACAATTTGAGCAAAGTTAGGCTTTAGATGAGACTTGCTAATTGTGAATGTATAAGGATGCAATATATCAAGTCTTTAAACATCTCTCTATCTTGTTAAAGTTTTGGATATTGTTGTGATTTGGTTTGGAAACCTTCGGATATTTTGCTACTTGCTTGGAAAGTTCGGATATTGTGAGTTTGTTTGCATCATATTGGGACATGTTGAGATATGATGAGTTTGTTAGAGTTATGTTTAGTTGTTTAGGTTGCATTTTAATTTGATTAGTGTAGCGACAACTCCAAACTATTGTAGTTACCCTGAAAGTGTATTAGGACAAAGCATGTGATTAGAACTACTTCCATGGGAGATGACTCTTACTTGCTCGTAAGATTACTATTTGTAGCTATGTATATTTGCATATAGGTATATTGTATTATTGAACCATCAACTGTACATATTCAATACATCACATTCTGTGTCTAGACAAATCAAGTCTCATCACGTCTGCAGTGGTGAACATCGCATCTATTTGCAGTTAACCCAGGAAGACCATTCGGGCCATTAAACCATTTTAGTTTAGTAAATATATTAATTAGATTTTTTTATTATTTAATCATGTTACCCAAAAACATGTTGTTGGGTTAACCATTGGAGTGGTGAGCATCACGTTTATACGCAGTTAACCCAATTAGACCAGTCAGGCGCTGTTCACGAAGGGCTAGAACGATGACGCGAAATACGTGACATGCTGTGGTTAACACGAATATGTTACACATATCATTATGTCATCCTCCAGCACAAATTATTTTTAGTTTGGTCAATATACTAATTATTAGATTTTTTTAATTTTAATAGTTGATATGGTACACCGAATACTATAATCGTGTTTATGACTGCCATGGTGAATATCTAGATTATACGCAGTTAACCCTATTAGAGCATTCAGGTCTAGTACCCTAATTGCATAACCAACGACGATCTGTCTGAATTTTCCCATACACGTAACCCAAATAGCCGAGTCATTTTATACATGTTATTCAGGCCCTATACCTAAATAACGATGATCTAGTTCTTATTGTGTTAACGTAACCAGGATAACATTGCCGTTCATTCCTCGATAGATGCGGGATACACGTCTACACGCGGTGAACCTGATGTCGGCATTCGGTCCTTATACCCAGAATTCATAAGTCATTTTTTCTTCCAGACCTAAGTTATTTTGATTGGTATTGTTCCTTGACTCATTATCAAAAAAATCAAAACATTGATTATACATAATATATGCATTGATACAAAAATATAGGATCGATGTAATCCCAGCATCCGAAATAAACCTTGTAACCCACCAAAACAGAAACGAGTTTCATATCCCTAAACCAATATGATTCAAGAATTGAATTGGCAGAGTTGACATTATCACCATCGTTCTCACTACAAGAGATTATATGACTTTCAGGATACACGTCGGGGGTGGTAGGAGCTTCAGCTTTGTCGTCATCGCCACTGGTGAGGATATATATATTTCAAGTTCCATGGCAGGGCTGGTAGAGACTTCAGAGTCAGCGGCGACGATACTGGTTTTGGTGGGCACTTGGCTGACGACGGCCGAAGAAGGTGCTTCAGTTGTGGGGACTTGGTTGGCGGTGGAGGCAATGCAGTAAAGGTCGTTTATGGTGGAGGCGGCACCCAAGAGATCTACGGTTACAACCTTAAGGGATAAGATGACAACATTGAATGAGGCAATTGTTTGAAGCTCTAATTCAAGTAATGCAAGACCTAACCTTTTCAAGATAAGATTTTAATTTTTCCATACCACGTTGGCCTTATAAAATTGTGATTATTATAATATTTCATAATATCATTTCTAGTAGTGACCCTACTCAACCCAGTACACCCGGAATATAGTGTTTTGCAAGATTTTTCAAAATATTCATTATCCACAATACTAATAGGCAAGTTCATGCAACATATTAATCTAACTAAAGCATCTGTAGAAGTTCGTTCATCGTATTTCCAAGTGCTTACCGACCTATCTTTACGAAATTGGAGTTGTGTTTGGATGCCAATGGAAGGAGTAGAGGAGTCATACTTCTTTTGATAGTGGGTTCTCATGGTTGAAGTGCCGACATTAGAATCGGCCTTATAAATTGTTGAACAGTATTTGCAACTAGCTCACTGATAAGCATCTATTTATGACTGATTTCATGCATTAGTTTATACCATTTCATGCTCCAAACACTATGATTATAGCTCAAATCATGTTCATTTCGGCTAGATTGGGGAAACACATACATATTAGTACTTTGTATCAATTCTAGCTTGATTTATACATATTTTGATAGGAATTGATCATAGTTCGAGATTCAAATTCAAGAAATCGCTGAACATGTCACAAATTGTATTCATGCTTTAGGAGATCATATACACATGTTCTGACCTTGTGCAACTTTGTGCAACCAAATGAGATGATTTATACAAGTTTCGGACCCATTCACACAATAAAACAAGTGCATTCAAGTCTTGGGGACAAAACTACACAATTTGAGAAAATGCCAACCACTATTGAAAAAGATGTTTTTCCATTTCGGGAAAGAAGATTGAAATGACTTCATTGACCTTGCAACAGTCATATCTCTCCAACCAAAGCATGGATTGATCTGATATTTCACGAGGAGCTGCCCCAAGTAGTTATCTACAAGTTTTGTATTTTCAAGGAAGCCGACAAATGAGTTCAAGACCGAGTTTGTGGATGATATATCACAAGTGGTCCAAATTCTGCGCAATGACACAATTGCCCCTTGTTCGGCTTGTATCTCCTAAACGACTTGGAGGATGACCTTGGAATTGCACCAGTAACTAACCATAGAGGTCCGGAACAACTTCTCTTCACACATTTGTGTGTTTGGCGCCGCTATGATGGAGAGAGAATCAAATCTTTACATGGTATACCATCTGCGCGAAAGACATTTCTATCCTTACTAAATGAGGGATCCAAGTGAAGAATCAAGGGGCTAGTTGGTAAATGACTACCCAATCTTACCCTAGTCATCCACAAGCACCTCATTTGGCTAAGGGACTTTTGAATCTCATCTTCTTCCTTGGAGAAAAGTGGCTGCTCAAGTGACGGATCCATAGCATCTTCCATCTTCATCTGAAGCTTTTGGGCTGTATTTTCTTGTTTTCTTTTCGTTTTCATGGTTAGATCTTGTATTAAACCTTTGTATTTGAAAGCTCATGCTCTAAGTATGAGCTAAACCTTGTAGTTTAGGGGCTTGATTGAGCTCCTTATGCATTTTATGATGATATGATCATGTCTTTTGTTCTAGTTTGCTCAATCTTGTATGAAGGCGTGTGTTTATCAATTGAATGTGTTCTAAGGTGCACTAGATTCATATTTATGTAGGTGAGGAATCCTAGGAACTCGATCACAAGGGTGAATTCCGACACTATGCACCCTAACACCACCGTCCTTGGGATAGAACACCCATAACTTGTGGTGCCACACATAGGGATAGTTCTGTTGTGCTCCATGTCACTAAAATACGTCTGGTGGAGGTTGAGATCGATGAAGTTCTCTTGTTGAGGTCTAGAGTAGCCAAATGACTTGACCATGAGCTTTGGCTACATTGAAGTCTTGTGGTGCAAATTGAGTAAAGTTAGATATTAGATGAGATTTGCTAATTGTGAATGCATAAGGATGCAATATATCAAGTCCTTAAACATCTCTCCATCTTATTTAAGTTTCGGATATTTTGTGTTTGTTCCTAGAATGTTTCGGATCATTTGTTCTTGTTCGCTAAGTCTCGGATATTGTGACTTCTTTAGCATCATATTGGGATATGTTCGAATATGATGAGTTTATTTGAGTTATGTTTAGTTATTTTAGTTACATTTTAGTTTGATTAAAGTAGTGACAATTCCAAACTATTGTGGTTACTTTGAAAGTGTATTAGAATCAAGCATGTGTTAGAACTACTTACATGAGAGATGACTTTTACTTGCTCGTAAGACTACTACTTGTGGCTATGTATACTTGCATATAAAGTGTATTGCATTTGCGAACCACCACTCACACCTTCTTCGTACTATCATCATCAATCTCTACCTTGTAAGAATTGTGTTGTCACACATCGGATTTTGTTACCCGCCTCTTAGATGAAGAAGTTGATGAACAATCCTTAATCTATAGAATTGGAGAATAAGAGAGTAGAATATTGCAAAGATAAAATAGGAGAATGGAATTAGAAAATTGTTGGTGCTGTTTAGGAAGAGAAAATGGGTATTCAAAATAAAATTATATATATATAATACCTCGTTTTGGCATCCAGTTTGAACCGTTAGTTTGTCGTCCGATCCGGTTCAAACCGACGGTTTCGGTCCCATACCTGCAGCTTTATTAATCAGTGATTAATAAAATGTTGCCAGAAAATTCAGGTTGTCAGGCATTTTGTCGGTTATAAATATGTATTCTATTATTTGTGTGCACTATTTCTATCTTGAGAAAGTATAATTATTTATTTTTTAGCACAGAAAAAATATTGTTACCAGTTTCTCGTATCCAATTATATGTTCTTGCGAAAATTTTAAATCGGACGAAAATAAAACATCAAAAGAGGACGAAAAAACAGATGTGAGGCAATCATTGAACGCATAAAAGTGTTGGCAATCATGTCAACGAATTACATACTGACATTTGTTTTTTGCCCGATTTTTTTATTTCCATTTCGTCCAGGAGCCCTCCTTCTTGTTGGCAATGTCTCTATCATGCTTATTCACAATGAATAATTTTGAATAACTTCGGGACAAAGCGAGCGACGCGGTCTTATCGGCCGCTTTCAACATTGATTTATGGGAATCCCTCCTTCACGCAGTCCGAGTAGTATTAAAGCCTGTGGGTACTGCAGTTTGGTCCTGGGCAGTCTGGACCAACTAGTTCAGAATGCAGAGACGATGCTAGCTCACTCTTACTACTAAATTAGGAAAATTTTTACAAATGTCCTGACAGAATCAATTTTTTTTAATAATACCCTCTTACTCCAGGTTACTCGCTGCCGAAGCGAATAACTTTTTTTCTTACTCGCTTCCGAAGCGAGTAAGAAATTGTCGCGCTTAACCCAAGTAATTAGTAATATTTCTCTCTCCAGTTTTAAAGCATCCCGTCCAAAATATGTTTTGCAAATTACTTCCCTCAAGAAATATTTGTCCAGCGTCTTGCAATTACTTCCCTCAACGTCCGGCGTCGATTTGTCCAATTAGTGCCGGATATGCGATTTGTGCCAGCATTGACTTGTGCCTGGGTAGATTTGCAAACTACAGATTTGTCCAAACTATTAGTGTCGGAGTCGATTTGTGCCTGGGCCAAGATTTGTTGAAATCTGAGAAGAATTTTCAGGTAAGTCCGAATTTATTCGGAGAGCAACAATGTTTCTGTTAGCATCCATCTCCTTTCGAACCTCTCTGCATTTCTCGGCGTTGTTCCTGACTTTTTTTCTGCTGGGTTTTCCCTCCCGCCACATCCCGCTAGGGTTCCGACGGGAAAAAGTCAATCTCTTGAATCCTGCGCTTTGTCTGTCCATAGCAAATTGAATTATTGGATTCCTGCGCTTTGTCAATCTATAGCAAATTGAATTCTTGGATTCCTGCTTTATTTGTCCATAGCATCGGTGTTTAGGCGAGGGAGTGTTGAGGGAGATCCCCTAATTATGATTTAAGCTAATTAATTTTTTTACTCGCTTCCGAAACAAGTAAAAAAAAGTTACTCGTTTCGGAAGCGAGTAACCTGTCTTACTCGCTTCCGAAGCGAGTAAGAGGGTATTTTTAAAAAAAATTGATTCTGACAGGACATTTATAAAAATTTTCCTACTAAATTATATGTGGACTCAATTATCGACTAATACATTGAGTTGTAGCAAAATATATGTTTGGCCTTAATTTATCTATTTAGAGTTTAAAATTATAACTTACCTCTCTATAATTTCAAAATTACCATACAGTAAAAAGGATTCGTACCTTAGTGGTGAACCGTTCGCTGTGTAACAGTAAGGTCGTGAGTACGATTTTGATTTAGATCTTTTTATGCACTATATTAAAAAATAATTAAACAAATAATAATATACATATGAAAATATCATGGGCAAAATTGTTTTTTCTATTCAAAATTTTCATGGCAACTCTCAACTCTCCCACATTGCATTTCACGCGGGGTGGAAAATACTTTACCGGACGAAAACTAAGCCAAGAATCATAAGAAATCCAAGTCGCGACTTATCACTGGTCCGCCCAAAAGTGTTGAAAATTCAGTAACCAATTATATGCTGTCATCTGTTTTTCTTAGGATTTTCTTACCTGATTTCCGTGCTGTATAGCAACCCTCCGCGAGGGTATATTGAATTTTTAACAAATCGTAGGGTGTAAATTATAATTTTAAAATCACCAAAAGATAAATTGAATATAGTCCAAACCATAGGGGATAAATTAGAATTTAGCCTCAATACAACCTTTTCTATAGAATTACAAGGAGAATCTTCTAGGCATATGAATCAGGTTCTCGTTAAAACAAATTCGGTCACTCCTACGCGCTTTGAAATTTTGGACATTTGTCCCCTAATATACAATAGAGAATGAAGAGCTTTGCACAACACTTCCAGTACTATTCCGGCGAACTCGAACAATGTCTTCTTTATATCACCAAAAACTCAAAAATACAAAGATACAAAGATACAAAGATACAAAGAAAAGAAGTAAAAAGAAAGTTCAGATTCAATATTTGTGCCTGTGTGTTAAAAGCATGAAAAAAGTTCAAGCATGTGAGGATGCTTATATAGTTTTAAAATAATTATGGAGAATAAACACACTTTAATAAGAACAAACTTTTCCTCTTCAACTTCCCTACTTAGTATAGATTAATATCCATAAATCTCTTACTTATGGAGATTTTTAAGTTACAAAATACTTTTTAAACTTCCTTAAAATATATATTTAATTAATATATATGTATACGGCTAGGATCCTATGCACAGCCCGATTGTGAACATCTCGTGCACAATCTATCAGTGCCACCACCTGTCGTCAAAATTGATTGCACCATTGAAAGCTCATGCATATGAGATCAAAAGTCTCATGTTCCAGTATGGTTCCGGCGACGTCGTAATTGGAAATTCCTTTATTAAGTAGGAAAGTTGAAGGGGGGGAGTTTTCTCCTTAATTTGTATTCATTCTCCATAGTTATTTTGAAACAATATAAGCATCCTCACATGCCTGGGATGAAGTCGCTGGGACTGAATCAGAATATAAGGCTCTTGATCTTCTATGCATGAGCTTTTCAATGATGCAACAAATTTTGACGACGGGTGGCGGCACGGATCTAGAATCCTAATGGCTCGCTTTTTTCCACTTAGTCATTTTCTCATTTGTAATGTACCGTTTACTGCGTGATATATGATTTGATATCACATTTTTAATGCTCGTGATCAAATACATTTAATTGTTTACCTCAAGCTTGTTTTGGAGCATTACTGGCCGGGCAGGTCATGTAATCAACGGAGGATAAGCCAGATTTTAATAACGTGACCTGACACTTATTCACACCAAATTTGTGTGATGGAGTTGGATAAAATTTTGACAAGCGTGACAAAAGAATAAAACACCTCTCAACATCAAACAAACTACTGAGAAAGAATTGAAAGAGTATGAAATAGAAGAGATAGAGACAAGTTGTATGGTTGAAAGGAAGAAATTTTATTACTTATTCATGTGAGTAACCTTTACACGTTTATATAGACAATATACATTGAATGCTACCTAACCAATATTCTTATTCTATCTACCAAATCTTTGAATGGATTTGCTATGTCTTAGCTAGATCTTTGAATTGTAGAGAAATAGATTCTTTGGTTTCTTTTTTCTTAACACCTTCCCTTAAGCTGATGGGTAAGGACTTGGCCATCAGCTTGTTTCTTATTTCCAAGAAACGGGTAGTACCCAATTCTTTGGTGAAAATGTCTGCAATCTGGGCCCTGGTAGGGATATAGGAAAGTTGAATGTCTTTGTTCAATACATTCTCACGAATAAAGTGATAGTCTACTTCAATATGTTTAGTCCGGGCATGAAACACTGGATTGGAGGCTAGCGACATGGCACCCATGTTGTCACACCAAATCTTTGGTACATGAGACAAGAAAACATTTAGATCTTCGAGAACCATCCGAATCTAGTATAGGTCAGCTGTAGTGTGAGCTAGTGCACGATATTCTGCTTCAGTGCTTGACCGAGCAACTACGTTTTGCTTCTTGGCTGTCCAATAGATCAGATTTGGACCAAGAAAAACACCAAAACCTGATGTGGACCGACGATCATTTCGATCTCCAGCCCAGTCTGCATCGCAGAATGCCGATGCTGAAGCTCAGGTGAAGCAGCTTTGGTAAATAGAAGACCATGATCAATGGAGCCTTTAAGATACCGAAACACCCGTTTAATAGCCTGCCAATGTGGTATGAGAGGTTGCTGAAGATGTTGACATAGCTGATTAACTGGAAATTCAATCTCTGGACGAGTGAGTGTACAGTACTGAAGGGCACCCACGGTAATACGATATAAAGTAATCTCTGCGGGAGAGAGTGGATCCCCATGATAATCAATGGCCCGTGAGTCGATGGAGGAGGGAGATCGATATGGCTTCGCACCTATCATCCGTGTCCTTTCTAATAGATCGAGAATGTACTTGCTCTGCCGAATATGTAAACATTTCTTGTCTCGAGTAAGTTGCATACCTAGAAAATAACTTAGTTCACCCATGTCACGAAGTTTAAATTTGGACCCAAGATATCGAACCAAGGCATCAATCAAGTTCTTGTGCGTACCAGTCATCAGAATATCGTCAACATACACAAGGACATAGATATGCACATCAGACTGATGAAGTGTAAAGAGAGATGTATCCAGTTGGGAGCACTTAAACCCGTATTCCAGGAGGCAGGTGGATAATATAACATACCATACACGAGGGGCTTGCTTGAGGCCATAGAGAGCCTCATGCAGTCGACAGACATAATCAGGATGAGTAGAGGAGATGAATCCAGCTGGTTGTTCCATGTAGACCTCTTCAAGAAGAATGTCATTTAGAAAGACATTTGAGATATCAAGCTGACGGACTAGCCAGGTGAATTGTACTGATAGACATAAGAGCAACCGAATGGTAGATGGTTTAATCACAAGGCTGAAGGTTTCTTCATAATCAAGACCATAGGTTTGTTTAAACCCTCGTGCCACTAGCCAAGCCTTATACCGATCAACAGAACCATATAGGATATTTTGATGCAAAGTACAAATGATAATCAGAGAATGACTTGGGCTTAAGAGAGCCTATCTAAGTACAAGTAACAGGGCGAGATGAGTTATGAGGGATAATAGGAGAAGAAAGTGAAGAAACTCCTTTTTCAGAGTTATCGTGTGACACGTCTGGGCCATCTAACTGCCCCTGTGGAGAACTCAATCCTAATGTTCCAACTGGGTCAAGGCCCGTAGGCATACCACCTGAATCCTCGGGATTGAGTTCCCCAGAGATAGTTCTATCCACAGAGTAGGCACGTGATGCCTCTGAAATGGAGACTGACTCGGTATCATTTACCAAGTGTAACGGAGCAGCAGGTGGGTCAAGACCTGATGGCATACCACCGACTGGACCGTTATTGGCTGATGACATTGGGTCAGCTAGATGTGGTGAATCTGCAGCAGATGGGTCAAGGCCAATCGGCATATCACCTGAAGATGTGGGAACAAAAAGAGGTAAGTCTAAACTGGATGAAGGAATAGGCAAGAGAGAAGTACCTAAAAAGGACACCGGTACAGAAGAAGACCCCCTGGAGAGGTAGTGCTACGGTCTGAAGAATAAGTAATACCCGGAAAGGTTCTCTTATCAAAAATGACATTGCGGTATATATAGACTCTTTTGGATAATGGTTCAAAACATTTATACCCCTTATGTTGAGTACTATACCCTAAGAATACACACTTCTTACTACGATACATGAACTTTGTGGTGTTATAAGGTCGTAGTAAAGGATAGCATGCACACCCGAATACTCAAAATAACGAGTAATCAGGTATAGTACCATAAAGCAGCATAAACGGACTTGCATAGTTAAGAAGTGGTGTGGGCAATCTATTGATAATGTAGTTAGCAATGAATATAGCATCAGGCCAATAAGTGCGGGGTATGTGTGCTCGAGCAAGCAGACATAAGCTCATGTCTGTGAGGTAACGATGCTTCCTCTCTGCCACCCTATTTTGCTGAGATGTGTGTGGACATAAAAGACGATGCAATATGCCATGTGTTGTCAAAAAGTTTCTGAAAACAGTAGACGTATATTCACCTCTACCATCACTTTGAAATCGTTTTATTTTTCGAGAAAATTAATTTTCCACCAGAGCTTTAAAGTCAACAAAGCATTTAAAAACATTAGATTTATGAATAAGAGGGTGTATCTAAGAAAAACGTTAGAAATCATCAATAAATATGACATAATAACGGAACCCAGTGTTAGACGAGACTGAGGCAGTCCATACAACAGAATAAATCAATTCTAACGGAAAATGCGAACAACGTGCAGAGGAATGAAAAGTTAGTTGTGTACTCTTGCCTAACTAACATGCGTCACAAAAATCTAAGCAGCGAGATCTTGATACAGGCATATTATTATTTTTAACTACATGACTAACTATGGGTGCAGCAATATAACCTAATCTCTCATGCCACTTTTTAAAAGAGGCCTTTACACCAACCATACTCGTCAATGCACATTTCAGATGTGAGGAAGCCTTTGAAAGGTCAACTGGATAGAGCCCATTCACACTAGGCTCCTGTAGGAGTGTCTTCCCCGTTTTGTTGTCCTTCACGAGGTAACCAAATTTAGTTAGTACAAAGAAGCAATCATTATCCCAGCAGAAGTTGTGAACGGATAATAATTTAGCAAAGACATCGGGACAATGAAGAACATTAGAAAGTTTAAAGGAGCCAGAGGGAGTGGGATAGAGTAATGACCCAGTGTGTTTTATTTTTAGAGACTCTCCATTACCTACAGCGACCTCGTTTCCTCCTGAATAGTGGTCCTGCAAGGAAAGATTAGCCAAATCATTAGTAATATGGTTGTTAGCTCTGGAATCAGCAAACCATAGACCATCATCAATTGAATTGCTAGACTGGACTGTCGTAGCCATGAGATCAGCAGGTTGGGGTCGTCCATGAAAAGAGTAATTCATACGGTTAACGCAATCTAACGTAGTGTGGCTGCTGCTGCCGCAAATCTGACAGTCATACGGGTTGGCATACGGGGCGAGATGCTGAGACTGGGCTGGACCAGATTGCAGTGAGGAGAATAAATTGGGCTATAGAGATTGAGGCCAATTTGGCTAATTAATTCTGTTTGGGCCGAATTCAACGATTGACAGGCCCAGCCCCAAGAAGACCTGATTCATTTTCGTCTGATAACTTCTGTTTGGGTTGATATATTCTGTTCGGGCCTCGCTGGGAGAAGGAAATTTTCTTCAAACTGCACGGAGACGACAACCCTTGACGGAAATGGGGGAACCGAGAGCCGCCGGAAAACCTGCCATATCTTCCCAAGCCAGATCGTCCACCGTATCTACCTCCACTTTCGAAATGTTCGCCACCGCCGTCTTGACCACGACTACCACGAAATGAACTTTGAAGCTGAGTAGGATCTCCATAATTGATTATATCGCTGGTGGACCAGAGAGCGACCGTATTTGGTTCTTGCAATGCAGGGATGGTAACAAGAGTTTCATAACTCAGTAGCTCACTCTCAAAGTCTTCAAACGATAAATTCCCGAGACGCCTAGTGAATGAAAGGTGAGGAAGAAACATTTGAAATGCAGAATTGAGCCCCCCCGCTATGTAATTGATCAATTCATCATCGGTGATAACTTGTCCTGTAGTAGATAATTCGGCTTGTATTAGCTTGGCTGATTGAAGAAACGCTGTGCAGGTTTGTTGCCCCTGTTTGAGATTCTGTAATTTCCTTTTCAAATTCAACAGTCTCGAAGCATTTTTTGACGAAAAATGTCTTGCTAGTTTATCCCATACTGCATAGGCACTGGTAAGTCCATAAATTTCGGGTAGTACTTCAGTTGAGAGAGATCCGTTGATCAATGCGAGGACAAAGTGGTCCTTGCAATTCCATTCAAGGAATTCGGTATTTACTGGCATTTCTGATTGCATTTTGCTGTTTTGTGCGCTTGAATCTTCGGTGGCTTTATTAGTTACTGGCAGATGAGCCACGGACAAGCATGAGTACCATCTGCGATAGCCATCAGGTCGTAGCTTTTGAGAATTGGAACGATTTGGGACATCCATGCTAAGTAGTTCGTAGAGTCAAGCTTGATGGAGACAAATTACAAATGAGAGAAAAATCCTATTTTCTTGGGGAGATCCGAACTGGAATTAACAGGGTGGCCCAATAAAAGTTGGGGAAATTTGAGAAGGAAGGCAAGTCCAAAATAATATAAAAAGGAGGGGATCGTTCCCTCAGATTTTTATCACAGAGGCTACGACCGAACTGTGAAAAAATAGAGGCCAGACGGCCGATTAGAAAAAGAGAGAAAGAGGACGGCGCAAAAGAGGAGAAATAGAGGGAAGAAGAGGAGAAGAGGAGAAGGAAGAATTTCTTGTTCTCTTCAATTTATTTCCTTTCATATTTTGTAGTGTTGGGAAATAAGAGATTGATCCTATGAACACCCGATTTTTATGATTTGAATATTGAATTCTCTACTCTTGTTTTCACGAATTCTCGCATAATTAAATTCAATATGTCTTTTGCATTGGAGTTGAACATGCTTTCAATATTGAATATGAGCAGCTAATTCTTTTGTATGGGGTTGTAGAGTAATTCTTATGCACATTAGTTGATTAGGATATTCAATTATATTAAGCAATATGATTTATTTATTGTTTGTTGTTTATCAATGCCTTCAGTTGTCTAGGGTGAGTAGGACCACCGAGCCACAAACCCTAGGAAATTCGAGACATGAGGATCACCGAGCCCTAGAGACTAGAGGAGTAGGACCACCGAGCCACCCTTTAGGCGCCATTGGTTTGGGTCTAGCTAGAAAGGTTCAATACCTGGATCTGAATCATGATTTATCATGAGAACTAGCGTTAATTGATAGGTCGTAAGTTAGAAGATAACCACCAAGAAATGGGGAACTCTATGGCCTTTGAGGTGAACTAATAACCTTTGCATGTTTAGGATACCCAACATCAATTATGTGCATCTGAATGAAACTACAACCCTGTACTCCTTTTTTCCATCAATCCTTCCTAGAACCTCTCGTCCTTTTTCGTCGTTTCTTTTTATTTAGCTTATTTAGTTGTTCTTTAGTTGTTAGAAATCCAAACTGAAATCTCCCCATTTAATTGTTTTATTCTGAATCAGTGATTAACAAGATAGTAGTATAAGTCAACCTACACCGAGTCCTTGAGAGATTCGATCTCGGGGTGTACTTTGTACGCTTACGAGTTATTTATTTTATCACGCACTATAACGAGATCATATATGTAAAATGATTATATGTTTATATAATTAGCAATGGAGACGATCATTTGATGATTAATGATGATAAAATTTTCGAATTTTACCATTATAATTGTCAAGAAATCCCAACAGAAACCTAGTATCACCAATAGGATATCTCTTAGTCTTCGGGTCATGCTCAGGAGTAAACATCTTCCGGGGAAATTCACGAGTAAATCGGTCTGGGAGAACTCGAATGGGAGTAACAGGGTACTTAGATCATGTATCATGGTCAGACGACACAATATCTATAGAATCAGCTGGCTCAAAAGATAGTGTACTTACCGAAGTATCCATCGAAGAAGACATCTGGGGTTTCTCTGCTAAGTCTGATTGTACTATGTCGTCGTTATGCTCCGGAGCGGGCGGTCTACTCGACTCTTGAATGGGCTCAGGTAGGACTGGTGCGTGAGACACATGAGATAATATAGGTGGGAGTATGGATGAAGATGATGGAAGCGATGGTGCGTGAGGCACAACCGTGAACTGTGGTAGCTCGCTGGAAGAAGGACTCAACCAATCAAGGACGTCGTCACATGAATCACTCTCCCCCCTGACGCCTTGATTGGATAGGTGTATGATAGAAATATTCAGTCTCGACAAAGTCACAATCCATGGTGACAAACATCTGATGAGTGAGAGGATTATAACAACGATACCCCTTTTGAGACTTCCCATAGCCAACAAACACACATTTCTCCGAACAAGGGTCAAAGTTTGACCTATTCACTTTAGGGACATAGACATAAACAGAATGTCCAAATACTCAGGTAGTAATAGTCAGCGGTGGGAGAACATGAGAATAATCAGATAAAGTTTTAATAGGGCTTTGAAAATTTAGAATTTGGGTGGGAAGCCGATTGGTTAAATATGTAGCAGTAGATATAGCTTCAGGCCAAAAAACTTTGGAAACTTTAGATTCAATCATAAGAGTTCGTGTAATCTCATGTAAAAACCAATTTTTTCTTTCAGCCACACCATTTTGTTGGGGAGAATATGAGCAAGTGGTTTGGTGTATCATCCATTTTTCTAGAATTGTTTTGCCATTTGACGGTTCACAAACTCCCCCCACCCCATTATCGGATCTAAAAATCTGGATTTTGCTTCTGAATTGAGTAAGAATCATTTGATAAAAGTTTGAATTTTTTTTCGAAAATCTCAGATTTATGCCGAAGCAAATAAACTCAAGTCATTCTAGAACAATCATCGATAAATATAATAAAATAGCGAAATCCCTGTTCCCCAATAGAAGGAGCAGGTCCCCAAACATCAGATTGTATCAAAGAAAAAATATGTGGGACACGAGTATTCAAAATAGGAATGGAATGTTTATGACTCTCAGATAAAGCACATGTTTTACAGTTCAAGGGAATATTTGAAACTTGAGGAAATAATTGCTATGAAAATTGTGGGATGGATGACCAAGGCTTCGGTGCCACAACCAACTTTTAGACTAGCTAGACTCATGAGTCAAAAGTGTCCCCGGCATTGAATCCACTTCGTCAACATAATACAGACCGTCATTCTCAGTGCCACACCCAATTATCCTCCTCAAATGAATATCCTGTAAAACACAAAAGATAGGATACATCATGACCACACATTTAAGCTCATTAGATACATGGCTAATCAATAATAACTTGTAAGTTGTAAGACAATGAGGGTGCATATAAGTAATTGGATAATCTGATGGTAGGAGAAGTAGTAATAACACATGCTCCTTTGACAGAGGCAAATTCACCATTTGCTGTTTGGACTACTTTCTTTCTTGAATCTTCCAAACAAGAAATATCAGACGGATCAAAAGTAATGGTGTTTGTAGCATCACAGTCAAATATCTATTTACCATGTTTTTTTCATGATCACGTCCCTGCATAATATTAGATACTCCAATTTCTGCTTTAGGCCCAACATTTTTCAGCCTTGCATAAGAAAAATCAGACCCAACAAAGGAAATAGGCTGAAATAAATTGGGATGTACTATTTGAGATGTGTCCAATGGCCCAATTTCGGCCTCATCATTGAATTCAAGCGACCCAAACTTAAAAGAATTTTGGCCTAGATATATGAGGGCAATCCTGCAATTTCAACGGAGGATATTCGCATAATTTCAAGGACATATGTGTTTTACCCGGTCCTCTCTCGATCAGGTCATTTACCTCCTGATCTCGCCCCACATTCTCTGTACTCGAACCTCCTGCAATTCTGACATTCACGATGGAAAAGTCATCGTCCCCGCCTGCGTCTGGGTGATTTCCGTCAGCAATTGCAACACGGCCGTCACAACATCCCTTCTATTGTGAATTTTGGCACGCTTTCAGTTTGAAACACTCGGTTTTATTGTGCCCTAGAATCTCACAGTATTCACACCGTACGTTAGGGCGGCGGAATGATGGTTTGGTCGTGAATCGGCCATCTGACTACTGTTATGTCCCATAATTTCCAGGCATCTGTGGATGAGTTCGCAGACTTCCAGTTCCGGATCGATGATTTCCACCATCGTTTTTTGTTACCAATCCTGCCTCGACACCCGATGATGGGTCCGGAGTGTTGAGCGCCATCGTGGAGTGTAAAATTTGCTTCTGCATGGCCTCTCGTCGGACCGTCATATGCGTGACTTCAACTAAGGCTAATGGATCCTCTTTCATCAAGTCTCGGATAATGGGTTCATACTCGTTATACAAGCCTGCGAGGAAGGAGAAAAGATGATGTCCGTCACGAATTCGATTGTATTTCGTGATGTCTGACGCTGTTTCCATCAGATTCAAACGTCGCCGGTCAATTTCTAGTCATAATGCACTGCACTCTTCATAATAATCCTCGATTTTGGTTTGCCCTTAGCTCAATCAATCCACCTTGGTGATCAAGTAAAAAATTTGGAGACTATCCTCTCTTGCCATGAAGGTTTACCTCAAAACCTTCCATAATTCATACGTGATAGCCTCAATTCATATAGCAATTTAGGCCATCTTTGCATATCATTTCATATCATTTTAGGCCTTGAACATTGCT
>JAOYMZ010023247.1:0-17924 GCA_025802335.1 Pinguicula primuliflora | reverse complement strand
TCCTATGTATAAGCTTTCTAACGATGTGCCCAATTCCGTCAACGGACAATCTTAGTGGCCGGAATTGAAAAATCAGGGCTAAAATCAGGGCAAAAGTTAAGGGCACGGAACTTGCCCTATATATACATATATATATATATATATATATATAAAAGATTCTTTTATCATTGTAACTATTTTCGATTTTTATATATTTTTAATTACTAAATCCAGTATAAAAAAATAAAATAATAATAATAATTTTAGGGATAAAATTGTTTTTTCCTGACATTTTTCAAAATAAATTTAATGTGACATAAATTGTTCTTTTTCAAAACTAAAATGAGATAAAATGATAGTTTTCAAACCACGAGAGAGTAAAGTAATTTTATCGCATACTAAAGGGAATAAATTGTATTTCACTCGCACAAATTTAAAAAAAATGTCCACTTTGCTCCAGAAGTTTCGATCTTTTGGGAGAAAAATTATGAACGATTTTTCATCTGTTGCATTGTTAACTATCTGTTGATATTTATTTTTTATAGCAAAAATACTAGTTGTACAAATTTTTTTGTACAAACAACTAACACGCATTGGATTTCATGGGGTCAATTCATAAATTTGATCTAAAGTAGAATAGATTTAATCAAATGATTGATGTTTGTTTGTACAAATTTTGTACAAAAAAAGTTCATTGACCTAATATTTTTCTTTTGAAAGTACTAAACGAGATTGCATTTGGCAGGATGGGTATACCCGTACCCAGAGGCTGATCAGCATAGGCCTGAGGGGATCACATATTTTGATTTCGATATCTAAAACAAAAAAATATTGTTATAAAGTGTAAGACCATTAATCCAAAGTTTTTTTATTCCTTTAGGTTGTAGAAATCAAAATATGTAACCGGCTATGAAATAATCAAGGCACCAGACTCCATAACTGATGATGAATTCTGATTTTTGGACCTAAAGTTGCCAATTTTGTATATACATTATGAATGCAGTATGAATCTTGTTATATACGTTCCACAATTGTTTCATATATAAATTGATTGTGAATGGATCATTTCCTGTAATGAATTTTGTCGAATTTCGACTAAAAAAATCAAATAACAGATATTTAATTAACTGCTTGCTTAGTTATTTTTATTAAAAGTGATAATTTTGGCAAGTTTAAAGCAATACAAATACAAATAGTGTATTTGTTCCTATGAAATACAAATATTTTATTGAAGCAGTTGACGATTGATCACACATTAAAGGATCGTCCTTACATAGTCCAACTTTTTGGTGGAATTGCGGCTGTTCTAGGTGGTATTTTCGCCAAACTTTACTTGTCGTAATAAGAGGCACCCGACAGTAAATTTATACAAATGACCTGTCAGAAGATATACTTTAAAAAATACCTGTCATACTGGTTTTAGCAACTTGTTTTACTGGCTTCCAGGCCGAGTAGAAAATTAATAGGTAATTAACGAGTTAAATCGTTTCAAAGGTTATGATTACGTACTAGGGGTAGATAGAAAAATTTTGTGAGGCCCAAAATGACCTTGCTCAGATCCTGTATAAGAGAGCATGTCAGTAGTCGAAATGAAATATAACCGTGTAGTTAAACAATATTGCATGCAACACAAAATTAAACAAAAACTCAAAATCCTGTATCCCAAAGACAGTGCGGTGGAAGATCTAGCGATATCTCACAAAAAACAAGCTTAGAACACGAACCGTCAGAAAAACCGTCTCAACAGTAACTGCCTCTCAACACTCGAAAAACAAAATCCAATCGGTTCAAAAGGAGGAGAAGAGGACGAGGAGTCCAGATCTGTGCTCAGAAGTGAAATAGGATTAGAGGTTTTGACGAAAAAGGCAAAAGAAGCGGCGGGTGAAAGTAGGGTTTCGGCTGTATCGAGAGAGACAGAGAGTTGCAGCGAGAGATAAGTTCGTAAAGCGACGATCGAAATACAGACTCAGCACATATATACCACAGCCCAATCATGATAAAGAAGAGTTAAGTGTGAAACTAGGCCAACCGAATCAATGAACACAGCCCAAGTCACCAAATAAAAGGGACCAGACAGAATATATACGGAGATGGTAATAATGGATCGGCCCAGCAGCACAATCAACACAACCGAAGCCCACAGATGTAGAATTAAGCCTAATAACACATCTAAGCCCAAGACCCTAACTCACAAGCCCACAACTTCATCAAAATGAACCAAAAAAAACCGAATCGAGGTTGAGTAGACGGTAATCCAAATATTTGAATTTCAATCTCCAGGTTAATAAACCCGATTGACAATTCCGCAAGTTATATTAAAGCCCGAAGACTTAGACTTGGAAAGTGTTAACATCATCCAGCTTATAGGGTGATTTAAACACATAAACACACAATATTAGAGTTAACAAAATATAGGCCATGTACCAAAACCCCAACAATCTCCACCTTTTTGGGTACATGACCCAAAATAAGCACAGAGGTACTGCAGAAACGATTAGCCAACAACAGTATAGAACAAAGTTTATAAAGTAACCTCAGAACCCTGGACTCATCCCCAAACGATCTATGCAGAATTTAAGTTTCAAATTTGTTACTACCTTAGTTCCCCTATCTGCTGGATTAATTCTAGTATCAATTTTTTTCAAGTAAAACCTGACCATCGCTACTATATCTCTAATAAAATGCAGTTTAACGTCTATATGTTTAGACCTCTCATGAAACACTGAATTTCTAGTTAAATGAATCGCAGACTAGTTATCACAATAAATAGTACCAACATCCAACAAAATCCTACATTTAGACGGGACGTGCTACAGTGCACGGAAATGGCTGCACGAAAGGTGCACAGACCACACTAAGCACACACACACACTGTGTGTGGGCCCCACCTGTTGTGAGTGGTCCGTGCAACTTTTGTGGGTGTGTTTTCGTGTATTTTTATCAATTTCCCATTTAGACGGTAGACCTTGAAGTCACAGACATTCTTTAAAGCAATCAATTAATGCAATGTATTCAGATTCAGTAGTAGAAAGTGCTACAATATGTTGCAATTGTGTTTTCCAACTTATACGGTTACCACCTAATAGAAACTGATAACATGTTGTAGATTTCCTAGAATCTAAGTTCCCAGCATAATCTGAGTCCACAAAACCACACAAATCATGTTTATTACTATCTTTCTTAAACATGAGTCCTAAATCAGAAGTTCCCCTAAGATACCTAAGCACCCATTTCAAAGTAGACCGATATTCAAGCCTAGAATTAGACATAAAACGACTTAAAAAGGACACAGTATAAGAAAGATCAGGTCTAGTGCTTACCATAGCAAACATAAGAGAGCCTAAAACATTCGAATATGACACATTTTCCATCTCTAAGGTTTCTGAAGGAGTACTCGGGCATTGTGACTTACTAAGTTTAAAATGTACACCAATTGGAGAACATACAGATTTCATACTTGAAAAACCAAATTTTTCTAACACTTTCTGAATATAAGAAGACTGATGTAATTTCAAAGTGCCAGCAACTCTGTTCCTATCAATTTCCATGCCAAGAATCTTTCTAGCTTCACCTAAATCTTTCATTTCAAATTCTGATTTCATCTATCTCAAGTCTAGATTCACTAATTACCAACGCATGCTTCTGAACTTAGAAATAAAAACAGTTGTCATACTGACTTCTAACAAAACCGAGGCTAGTGATAAATGCATCAAACCTTTTATACCACTGTCTAGGTGCTTGTTTAAGGTCATACAACGATTTCTTTAACAGACACACATAATCTGATTTAGCAGAATCAATTTAGTCAAGTGGTTGTTCCATAAAAATTTCCTCATCTAAATCACTATACAAGAAGGCAGTTTTAACATCCAACTGATCACACTCCAGATCATAGCATGCAACAAGAGAAAGCAAAATCCGAATGGTTTTAAACTTCACTACAGGTGCAAATATTTCATTAAAGTCAATTCCCTCACGCTGGCTAAAGCCTTTAGCAACTAATCTTGCTTTATATCTAGCAGGTCCAAAGTTATATTACCTTCCTTAATTTTATAAATCCACTTGCAACCTATAACTTTCCTATCAACAAGTTTAGGAACTAAGACCCATGTACCATTCTGACTTAGTGAATTTATTTCATCATTCATAACATTTATCCATTTCTTAGAATTAGAACAGTTAATCGCATCCAAAAAGTCATCAGGTTCATAATGCATAACTTGTTGTGCTACTAGAAAAGCATAATCCACAATCTCAGCAAAATTAACATATTTCAAAATCGGTTTAATAGTTCTTTTTTCCCTATCTCTAACTAACTGATAGTTACGTATACATGCATCAACAGGTTGGGCAGAAATTAGTTCTTCTATTTTATCATCAATCACTACACCCGAAGGTTCAGCTGATATTTCAGAAGTACCAGAAGCATTAGATGGGACAGATTCTGTGCCAGAATCTTGAGTTTCAACCTCCACCTTAACAGATGGAATAGGTTGCAACTCCACCTCACTCTCAGCCTTAGATGGTATCTCTTTTTCAAGAGATATCCTCCTGGGCACATATTCAGATAATATAGGCTCAGAAACAGGCAAATCAAAAACCGGACAAGGAAAATCAGTTTCATTAAAAACTACATCTCTACTAATCCATTGACCTATCCCACAGTCTATAGCCTTTTACACCTTCTTGATAACCTAAAAAAATACATTTTATTGACCTATGGTCTAACTTCCCAATTTTAGTGTGAACACAAGCAACACAACCAAAATTTTTCAGATTTGTCAAGTTCAAAACAGTTTCATGCCAAATAAACTCCGGACATTTGTAATTAACAGCACTTGAAGGACATCTATTCACAAGAAATACAGCAGTGTACAAATAATGGTTCTGGTGTGCAAATAAACAGCAAGTTACAAATAATAGTTCTGGTGTGCAAGTTGTTCCAGATACTCACAGGAGCAAACAAGAGCAAAGATAGATTAGAACTTGTTTCAACCTTAACAACTCTTACGCAGTTCAACAGTTTAAAAAACTGGAATGAAGGCAGTCTAATCTTAGACTCAATTCGTGAGAAAGGGACGTACCCACAGAGATCCTCAAGGGTTCTCTTCACAGGGCTCCTCTCTAGACCCCTAAAGGCACTCAAATAAACCCTGAATGCTGTAACAAATAAGTGCTCACACGCACAAAGCGATAACAGATATAGGCTAAATGCCTCTCACGTTGTAGTGTTAAAGCGTGCACAAAGCAGTAAGTAAACAAATCAGGCTCACGGGCCCACAAAATATACAGAAAAGGCTAACAGGAGACTTACTCGAGGTCGTGTGTATAGACCTCACTCCTTTAAAAAATTTATTTATTAACTCTGTGTCTGGTAGTATTTTTCCCTCCTCCAGATATTTCAGCAGTTATTCAGATGACGGTCAATAACCACATAAAGTCACAGGATAACAGTAACTTCAAGGTACTAGAAAAATTCTCAACCTCCTTAAAATAAAATAGTTTCACTGTTGGCGCATGCAGCAGATAGTCCAAGCAAGACACTTAAGCTATCAAATTTTTCTTAAAAATTTTCCGAGTCCAAAATAGTTAGAATTACGCAGCGGAATATAGTAAATACAGTAAACAATCTTCCAGAAAAGTGTATGTAATTTTCACTTTCGAAAAATGCCAATAGTTTCAAATCTCAGAATAGTTTTGTGATCTTATTCAAAAGTAGCTAAAGTTCGAAAACTAGATGGTTTTCAACTTTCTACAACCAGATCTCAGAGATCTCAGAGAGCAAAACGGCTTGCCCTAAGCATGCAAATTTCTAGCAGTAGACAGTCACAACATGCAAGTCTCACAGAAATCAGAACAATTTATATATCTCGCATGCAAGACCACAGATCACACAGACTGTATCTCAGAGTCATAGATAAACCAACAAGGCGTTGAATCACAAATTTCAACTCAGAATTTCAGAAATCAGTAGAGCGGTATTGAGATCTACTAAAAGTCAGATCAACACTTGCACACAAATCACAAGGTTAGTATCCACAGTTCAGTAAATTTATGAACTTAAGACAAAGAGACGAAAAATATAATTTTTCAACCGTCTCAGTACAGATCTACCAATAGCCGACTTAGTTCAATCGTTCGAAAATTTAATCCATATGCTAGTCACGCCCAACTTTCCAGCAAGAATCTCTAGAGTATGGCCACTGATTTGGCAAGAAGCAACCTGGGCAATATGGAGATTGAGAAATAGCGCCATTTTCGAACAGGAAGATGCAGATGTGGAGAGGGCTTGTGATGCTGTGAAATTGAGAACTTGGTTGATCTTAAGATCCCATTCCAAGTTGGACACACATATAAGCTATGCCGACTGGTGTAGGTGACTCATGTATTGTATGTAGTCCATAAAAAGGCTGAGATCACATGTACATATGTATATATACTTGTGAATATCAATAAAAACCAAACTTACTTATAAAAAAAAATCCATACCATAAGTTGTCAGTTGTCAGTCACAACTTCCGAGAAAATCTGACACATCACTTGTTCATATCCCCTTTTAATGAATGAAAGACGCATCTTAACTCATATAATCGCGTTTTTTCGAAAAATCGGATGTATGGGAAAATGATAAGGAAAACGAAGAGTGCTCACGGATGAGGCACAAATATCTATTTGGCGAGATGTGATTGGGTGTCATAAAATTGTGGGTCATCCATTAATGCTCTACTATTGTGCCACCTACATGTTCGTGAAGACCTCGTGAGCTTTTAATCGTGCGCCATATCACAGCTCGTAAATGAGTGGGATGTTTATCCTTTCTCTTGTAGAAATTTGCTGGATGTGAATATGCATTTGGACCTAACAGGTGCAAATGATGTCATTCGGCAACACCGTTAAAAAAGATCATATGATCAGTCATACAGTGTACAATTTTCACTAAGGTGGATAATATTTTAATTTCGATAATAAAAATCGAAATTTATCATATCATTGGAAAGCTTATGCAGAGGAGATAAAAAGACTCATGCTCCGTCACAGTTCTGATGGCTTAGTCATCATTAATTTTGTTTCACATTTTCTCTTGGGTTAAGTAGTTCTTAATTGGATTTTAGAACCGTGTCGAAAAAAATTCATACAAAATTTACATAAAATATACTTTGTTGACTTTTCAATTGTTAAAACCCGAGTCCACCAGAAAATTCAAAACTCTCACATTGCTATAATATCAAAATCAATCACATATTTTGATTTCGACAGACTTGGATAACCAAAAGTCTAAAACAAAAAAATATGGTTATAAAATGTAAGACCATTAATCCAGAGCTTTTTTGTTCCTTTAGGTTGTATAAATCAAAATATGTTACCGGCTATGAAATAATCAAGGCACGAGACTCCATAACTGATGATGAATTCTGATTTCTGGACCTAAAGTCGCCAATTTTGTATGTACATTATGAATGCAGTATGAATCTTGTTATATATATTTGACATTTGTTTCATGTATAAATTGAGTGTGAATGGATCATTTTTTATAGTGAATTTTGTCGAATCTCGACTAAAAAAAATCGAATAACAGATATTTACTTAACTGTTTGCTTAGTTATTTTTATTAAAAGAGATAATTTTGGCAAGTTTTAAGCAATGCAAATACAAATAGTGTATTTATTCCTATGAAATACAAATATTGTATTGAAGCAGTTGACGATTGATCACACACTAAGGGATCGTAGTGACATAGACCAACATTTTGGTGGAATTGCGGTTGTTCTAGGTGGTATTTTCGCCAAACTTTACTTGTCGTAATAAGAGGCACCCAACGGCAAATTTCTACAAATGACATGTCAGAAGATATACTTTTAAAAATGCCTGTCATACTGGTTTTAGTAACTTTTTTTTTGCTGGCTTCCAGGCTGAGTAGAAAATTAATAGGTAATTAACAAGTTAAATCGTTTCAAAGGTTGTGATAATGTACCACGGGTAGATAAAAAAATTTATACCCCAAGAATTTATAGTAAGAAAAACATAAGAAACATGAGTTATTAACACTCCATTGGTTGCCAAAAGGGTGTGGGCCAACCCATGGTCCAACACAAATATTATACCACAAGACATATTTAGCACAAGAAACACCAGACACACACATGTACATACAACACACAACAACACAAGACAAATAGCATTTCTGATGGTCCAATGTGATATTGGCACCTAATGTTTCTTATATTTTTCTGGCTAAAAATTCCTGGGATATAGAGTTACTCTGATAGGTCCGCCACTTCTCTTCATCACTTTCTATGTACTTTTTCAGTATGACAAAAGTTATTGGCTTCCACACCCAATAACCCGTCAGCCATTTTTAAAAAGTAAATGTTCTGATAGAGAATTTGTAGAAATTTGCCGGATCCGAACATGCATTTGGACATAACAGGTACAAATGATGTCAGTTTGCAGCATCCTTGGGGTGATTATATTCCTTGACTTGCATCACAATATTACATTTTTGTAGATTCAAAAACTAATATATACTATCTACTTTTAGGTTATGGCTAATCCTTTTGACCTCATATATATCGTTGAGACAGCCTGCAAGGCCAATGATATAGCAAAGTTATTATCCCGTAGTCTATCCACATATTGACATTAGAGGTACATCAAATGGTGACAATTTAACTGAAAGAATAATTCTTTCATCTAGGAATGGTGATATTGATTGTGCAAATGCACTAGATTAGAGATAGCTTTAGACAAACAAAACTCACATCTTTAGACAGATCAAAATGTGCAAGCATTTGGCCAGATGACAATTTCGAATGGTTTCACCAGGATTCCTCGGGGCGCTCAGGAGGTTTATTGTCTATCTGGAAAAGAGATGTTTTCCAAGTTGTGAGCACCATCGCAGATGAGGGGTTTATACAAGTTACAGGACAGTGGGGAGTTGATAAAGTGGACGATAGTATCATTAATGTATATGCTCCCGCACCTGTGAGAGAGAAGCGACAACTGTGGAATAGGATTCTACTCATTATCAGAGCTCATCCGACAGCGAGATGGTATATTGCAGGTGACTTTAATGCCGTCAGGAATGAAAAGGAATGGATGAGTATTGCTACACCAGCAATAAGGGAAATGCAGGACTTTTTGGGATTTATATTGGAAGGGAAACTGGTTGACCTGCCACTACAAAAGCGCCGTTTCACATGCTATGCAGGTAGAGGCTCCTGCAGTCGGCTGGATCGGTTCCTTTTATCTGATGAATGAGTTACACAGTGGCCATCCCTATATCAATATGCTGTTGAAAGAACTAAATCTGATCATTGCCCTGTACTTCTGAAGACAGAAGACATAAACTGGGGACCCAAGGCTATGAAAACTCTAGACTGTTGGCAGGAGCACGAGAATTTTGCAGAGTTTATGAATCAAGAATGGAGTGCTCTAGAGTCCACCGATTCTAAAGCATATTCATTGCACAACAAACTGAGAGCTATGAGGTTCAAGTTAAGTGGATGAAACAGAACAATTTTTGGACATGCTGACAGAAGGACTGAGAAGCTTAAGCTGGAGCTGGCTACGTTTGATCTGAAAGGGGAATTGAACATACTTTCTTCTGTGGATATTGCACAGAAGCAACTCTGTTGGATGGATTTGCAAAAAACTTATTTAGACAAAGAGAAGATCATCTTGCAAAAGTCTCGATCGAAATGGGTCAGGGAATCAGATGGAAACTCCAAATACTTTCACTCTAGGCTGCTAAGCAACAGAAGAGCTAATGCAATCAGAGGGATTGAGATTGATGGAATCTAGAGGGTGGAGGTAGAAGCAGTAAAGCAAGGGATTACAGACCATTTTAACAAGCAATATCAGGCCTCCGCCGCCTCAGGCTTATCACTTGATATTCCAACAGAGAAAACTGTTTCGGCAGAGCATAACCTTTTCCTCACAGCTGATTTTACTGAAGAGGAGATCAAGCAAGTAGTATGGCAGTGTGCTCCAAAGAAGAGCCCTGGTCCTGACGGGTACAATTTCTTTTTTCTGCAGAAACAGTGGGAAGTTATTAAAAAAGATTTCATTTTGTTCTTGCAAGAGTTCCACCGCACAGGACACCTGCCCAGGGGGCTGAATACTACCTGGATTACCCTTGTACCAAAGACCCAAAACCCTACAGCAATGGAGCATTATCGCCCTATATCCCTAGTAGGGTGTGCATACAAGACTCTGGCAAAATTACTATCACTACGGCTTAAGCAGGTCATAGGGAGTGTCATATCAAGAAATCAGACTGGTTTTCTGCAGGGTAGACAGATATTGGATGGGATACTAATTGCAAATGAACTTGTTCACTCCTACAAGAGAAACAAAAGGCCACTGCTGATGTTTAAGATCGACTTTACAAAAACTTTTGATTCGGTAAACTGGCATTTTCTTGAGGAGATGATGATTAAACTAGGTTTCTACGCAAAGTGGACTTCATGGATAATGCAGTGCGTCACTACAGCAAGTGCCTCCGTATTGGTAAATGGAGCGAGCGCAGGTGATTTTGGGCTGAACAGGGAGCTTCGCCAAGGGGACCCCTTATCTCCGATGTTGTTCCTAATTGTAGCTGAAGGACTTAATCTACTTCTTACTCAAGCCACAGCTATGCAGTTTCTGAAGGGTGCATCTATAAGGCCACTCAACATAACACACCTTCAGTATGCTGATGTTACGCTTCTGATTTCTGAAGGATCCGAGGCAAATGTGAAGACTATGAAAGGAATTATGATTCTCTTCAAGTTGCTCTCTGGTTTATCAGTAAACTTCGTTAAGAGCCAATTATATGGTCTAAATGTTGGAGCAGCCGCGATGTCTGATTTTGCTGGAATGTTAAGATGCCAGGAAGGAAAATTCCAATTCATATACTTGGGCCTGCCAGTCGGGGGAACCCTGGAAGAGTGCAAATATGGAATCCACTTGTGGCACAAGTAGAGAAAAGACTGAACAGATGGGAGAATAAATTCCTAAACTTTGCAGGGAGGGTCACCCTTGTAAAATCTGTTTTAACAAACCTAACAGTATATTATTTTTCCTGTTTTCTCGCTCCTGTGCAGGTAATAAAGAAGCTGACTTCGCTGATAACTCAGTTCTTGTGGCAGAAGAAACCACAGCAACAACATCCTATCCACTGAGTGAAATGGAAGCACTTGTGTTTGGAAATCACCAAAGGAGGTCTGGGATTAAAAGACCTCCGATCCATGAATATGGCGCTCTTGGGTAAATGGACGTGGCGGCTAAAAGTAGAAGAAGACAGCCTATGGAGCAATGTCATTCAGGTAAAATATTTTTCAGCTACTGATCGTATGACTGAATGTTATCTATTGTCCTTGCCAGATAATGTGTCTGTAATGTGGAGAAATATGTGGGAAGCTGCTGCAACCGAGGGGTGGTTCAACAATGAAGTTACTATGAGGATAAAAAATGGGGAACTAGCCCTGTTCTGGCTAACAGTTTGGACAGGAGATGGAACATTTGCAACCCTCTACTCCGACCTGTTCCGACTAGTTAATAGCATAAACCATACAGTCAGCTATGTCATGGCAGGGGAAAACACCAGTTCAAATCAACTGCAGCTTGCATTTTGGCGTGAGCTAAGAACCTGGGAGCAAACAAGACTGCAACATCTCACTGAACATGCAGTGGCACACCGCCCTCAGACTGATGGCAGGGATGAATGGACCTAGAAAGCGGACAGCTCAGGAAGATACACAATGAAATCAGCATATGGTCTGCTTCAAAATCAAGGCTCGGACCCTGCAGATGAAGAAAGATCACACCTTGCAGCTGCTTGGGGAAAAGTGGCACCATTACGAGTCCAAGCATTCACTTGGAGAGTTTTACAAGGCAGGATCGCCACCATAGATAACTTGAAAAGAAGAGGAGTCACGGTGGAGGATTCTGTTGGATGCTGTGTATGGTGCGGGCTAGAGGAAGAAATCGTGCATCATTTGTTCTGGAGCTGCTCTCATGCTCAAGAAGCTTGGAAACAAATTGCAGAATGGATGCGGCTTCCTCAGGTACAATTTGAAAATATTCAGCAGCACTACTAGGATTTCATGCAACAGATCAAAGGCAGAAGGCAGCGAAGCATAGGAAAATCATTATGGCAGGCCATCCTCTGGTACATCTGGAAGGAGCGAAATGTAGTACGGTTCGATAGAGAAGGCATAACAGATGTAGTGGAAATAGTCAAGCATCAAGTCTGGTATTGGGCACAATCTCGTAAAATACTACCTTCATCGGCCACCATGAATGACTGGATGGGATCAGCTGATTTTTTGTTACAACCATGAGACTTCATCAGCCGAATAGTTACTTTAGCATTTGTCTGTGTATATTTTTTTTTCCTGCTTTAGCTTTATTACATGTACACAACCTTATTATTTGTTGTTAATGCAATCCCTCAATTACCAAAAAAAAGATTAGAGATAGCTTCTACAGAATCCTACATTTAGGTACAATAAAATGTCAGAAGAGGACATATAAGATTCTAGCATTACTACTCGCTACTCCAAATGAGTATCTGAACTCAATGAATCTCCCAGGAGTCCCGCATTTTCATTTGACGCTGAAGGAGGTTCCACGATAATCCTACTTCAAAACATAGCTCCAAGAAATGGAATGTATAATGGCATAAGAATGAAGGTTGAAAGATGTAGCAGTCGTATTGGAGTATGTTGCTCATATTTATTATATGCACCAGCAAGAAGGCAGATGCTGGAGCGGGAGATAATGCACGGTTGTTACTGAATTCCTTTGTAGTGTCTTCTACGAATGAGAATTTGATTACAACTTTGATGTGGGGGTAGGAAACCCTGGATTTAGAGTATGGCACAGGTGTTCTGTTGAGTTTTAAGCAGCAAAAGAAAGCCAGTGACGAGGTTTTCACAAGGTGGAGGTCTTGCGGTGAAAATTAAGTAGGAATGTCGATGAAGCAAGTCTTGGTATGGATCAGGTAACAACAAAGCCCAATATAAATTGAGAAATTAGAAGGACTTCAAGAAGAATCTCTCGTATTTTAAATGCGGAAAGAAGGGACACATTAAACGGGATTGTCTAGAGAGAAGAAAATGGAATTTAGATTACAATGATGGTCCATTAAATTCTGTAAGCATAGTAGAAGAAGAAAATTCAGAGAATGGTGATGGTGATATGCTTTTTATTTCATCCGGTTCATATCATCTGGAAGATTCATAAATTATGGATTCTGTGTGTTCCTATCACATGAAACCCAATAAGGATTGGTTTTGACACCTATAAATTGGTAATTCTGGTTTTGTTAAAATTAGTAACGATGCATCTTGCAAAGTGGTTGGAATAGGGAGTTTAAACAAATGTTTGATGGTGTGGTGAGAACGTTGCGTAATGTTAGACATATACTAGATTTGAGAAAGAATTCGATTTCATTGGGAGTTACAAATCTGCATCTAGAGTAATGAAGGTGAGTAAAGGGATATTGATAGTGATGAAAAGATAAAAGCTAGCATGAAATTTCTACAGCTTGTTGGGTACCACAATTGTAGGTGGAGTTGCCGTTGTAGAGCCTTAATATGACAGTACAATTTTGTGGCATAAATGACCTGTTCATATGGACGAGCGTGGGATGACTGAGCTTCATAAGAAATATTGTGTTCTGAAAAGAAAAAACATGGTGCAATGCAAGATAGTGAAACATAGAGGAATTTTCACCTGGACCATTCCATCCAGAATGGTCCCGAGTAGCAATCTTAACCGTCGGATTTAATCTGACGGTCAAGATGAAAATAATTAAAGAATCTAGCTAATCAGCCTGCTGGCCATGACATTTTTGTAATTTTTAAATAAAAAATTGTAGTCATTGTGAGGGTTCGAACCCTCCTCCCCCCACAACAATACTTAATTTCTCACAAACCACACACACCAGTTGAGTTAGTTCACATTTTGTTAATATTTGTATTAAAAATAAATATAATACAATCTAGTACTAATTTTTATTTTTTTAAAATTTAATATACGATGGCTAAAAATATAAAACCACATCCTATAAATTCAGAAAGCTAAATGTTATAAATTATAAATTTTATAAATCCTAAAATGCTAACTTTTACGAGATTAATATTACAGCAGTTTCGCCGCCGAAAAACTAAAACCCTATCCTATAAACCTCAAAGGCTAAATATTATAAATATTAAATTTTATAAACCCTAACCCGCTAAATTTTACGAAATTAATATTATGGTGACTTCGCCGCCGAAAAACTAAAACTCTATGTTATAAACTCAAAGGCTAAATGCTATAAATTTTAAAATTTACAAATCCTTAATTTTACGAGATTAATATTACGGCGGCTTTGCCGCCAAA
This sequence comes from Pinguicula primuliflora, assembly GCA_025802335.1. Taxonomy (NCBI): domain Eukaryota; kingdom Viridiplantae; phylum Streptophyta; class Magnoliopsida; order Lamiales; family Lentibulariaceae; genus Pinguicula; species Pinguicula primuliflora. The sequence continues at coordinate 3,575 of JAOYMZ010023247.1, read as the reverse complement.
AAACTAAAACTCTATCCTATAAACCCAAAAGACTAAATATTTTAAATTTTAAACTATATAAATACTAGAATTCAAAATTTTTTATGATATTAATATTAATACATTTATTAATAAAATTCAAAAAAACTTCAAAATTCTCGAAAACTGCCAAGTATAAGACTTTAGTTGACTTTAAAACCGATGTGATGTCCCCAAATTCCGTAGGTCAAGATCCAAGGGCGCCGCACTCAATCGGACACCCCACCGGCCCCGACCTCATCAAAGTTCTCTGGCACTTCATTCAGCATTTGGCCGCCGACTGAGAAAATGCGCGATGCGGTGAGGAATCGTCTGGTCGTGACCCTATCATTGTTGAGCCACCAAATATCTCGAGCCCCCAAAACCCTTTAATACTCCTGTCTGGTGTGGCTTATTAATGCCCCTGTCTGGCATGAAGAAGAGCAGGAAAACAGGAATAGGAAACCTATATATATTGTACATAAACAACATTGTAAAGTATAAGTGAAAAAGAAGAAAAAACAGAGAATCAAGAATTCATCAAGAATTCTTCCCGTGGAGTAGGCTATTGCCGAACCACGTAAATCCTCGTGTTCTTTGCGTTTCCGTACATATTTTTCTCTCAATAATGGATGCTTGTAAGGTGCCGCATCCAGAGCTACAGTAACAACTGCAAAACAAAAGATCTTGTTTAAAGCTTCAAAATAAAGGAACTTGTTGTTGATGTATATCAAAGGAAAAATTTTGTTGCCTTGGCTGCCCATAAGATTTTGATAAATAAACCTCTTGCAGTCTTTTTAAATAGGTGGAAGCTAATTTATTAGCTAAAGCCACCAGACAATGCCCACAAAACATGCTGATGCTATAATATCTCATGTGGTTGCAAATGTTGTTAAAAAATCTTGTTGCTGCTGATGTACAAAAGATTGATGTTGTTAAAATAAATCTTCTATTAAAAAAAATTCTTTATTAATTAACTCTTTTGTTTATCTTGACTCTGAGGACAATGATATTCAAGAAGCTGTGCTGAGTTTTCTTTGATAAGTAGAAGCTGTGCTGAGTGAAAGACAAGATAAGCCTGCCAAAAAAAAATCCCACTTTCTGTAGCAGGAAAGCAGAAAAAGAAAAAGGAAGGACTCAGACTCGTCCGGAGAAACGATGGAATAAAAGAGTGTTGAGTACAGATGTACCAGATGCCACTACTGGGGTCACTGGGGAAAAAGCATCACATAAGGAGTTCCATGATACTGGAAAAAGGAGTACTAGCGACTTCCAGGAGGGAGAGCAAGTGGAACCAAACGTGGCATCAGATATCCATGAAGCAAAAGGATCAAGTGCAGGAATTCAGAGGGATACTATTCAGGTAGCAAGTGTTGTTGGTCAATTAGAGATGGGAGTTAAAGCCGGGCCACAGGAGGGGGAGTGTAGCAAAAAACTATCTCCAATTGGGATAGACCCTTTAACCATGGTGCAGGTATATTTGGCCCAGAGAAGCATTAAGGAAGCTCAAGATAAAACAACTGATCTTGTAGCTCCAGAAAATGACGAAAGAGAAATATTGAGGCTAACAGGAAACACATCTAGGAGTCAGCATATGAATGAGGAATATGACCGATTTGAGCTCCAACCATTCCTGGAACTGACACCTACTTCGCTATGTAAAACTGCAAAAGGCCTATACAATCCAACAAGTCACTCGGCGGAGAGATTGCAACAACACTCTAATCGTATCCAAAACGAATTAGCAATGGACGCTTATGTCACCAATCGATCAGACAGGGGGATATTGATAGAGGATATTAAGGATCTGCACAATTTAGACATACTGTCAGTTAATAGAGTCCCGAAATCAAAAACAGGGAGTAGGCAACGGACAAAACTTTGTGCAGAGGGGGAAACAGATAGCACATACTGCAAAGAGTTAACGGAAGCAGATCAGTCAAGGAAAACGGGATTAGAGGTATGCCTAATGGGGTAGTTGCCAGCACTGGCAGAGGGTTCAGTAGAAGCTAAAGCTATATGGAACATGGCTGAGAAGTTAGGAGTCCAATCTACCAAACCCAAAGCATGTATTCTGCAGGATTTGGATAACCTCAAAAGAAAAGCTAGAAAACAGCTCGAGGAATCAGCGCTGAGTGCTGTGAAGGTCTCCAAGTAGACAGACATGCGAATAATGACATACAACGTTTGTGGATTAGGAAAAAGAAGCAAAAGTGCCGAGGTAAGGGATCTGATTAAAACAAATCATTTGGACTTCATATGTATCCAGGAAACTAAGCTTGAAGTTATGTCTCGGATAAGGTGCACAAGTCTGTGTCCTAGCTCAAATTTTGAATGGGAATATAAACCTTCAGAAGGGAGATCAGGAGGTCTAATTAGCATCTGGAATAAACACTTGTTTACACTAATCAAGCAAGCTCGGAGGATACATACATTTACACTGTCGGTGAATGGGGGACAGATAAAAGATTAATCCATATAGTGAACATCTACGCCCCTGCAGATGAGCAAGAAAAGGAAAACCTGTGGCAGCATCTAACAGACTTAATCAGTAGGGCTCCAAATGCACTATTGTGTTTGACTGGTGATTTCAATGCAGTCCGCTCGCCAGAGGAAAGAGTTGGGCTATCAGTTCCACCAAGACGCGAAATGGTTGAATTTAACAGATTCATTTCAACAAATACCTTGCTAGACCTACCACTTCTGAGGAGAAAATACACATGCTACAATGCTAGAGGTACAAGTTGCAGTAGACTAGACAGGATGTTAACTCCGGATACATGGCTATCTAGTTGGCCAACTCTAGCTCAACACAGTCTGCAAAGAGGTTTGTCTGATCACTGCCCTGTGATTCTGAAATCAGAAGTTACAAATTGGGGTCCAAAGTTATTCGAATATTTAAACAGCTAGTCTGAAGTGGGAGGCTTTAAGGAGATGGTCGAAACAGAATGGAATTCCTATCAGATAACAAGTAGAAAGGGATACATCCTGAACCAAAAGCTGAAAAGATTGAGAGCATTTCTAGCAAGATGGAACAAATCTGTGTTCGGGAAGTTGGATGAACAAGAGAGCTTCTTAAAAGATAGACTTGCCAGTCTAGACACAAAGTTGGAAAATCATCCCCTATCGATGCTGGAAAGGAAAGAGAGACAGGAGACAAGATATTTCATGCAACAGATCAAGGAACAGAAAGAGCATCTGGCTTTTCAGAAGTCCAGATCCAAATGGATCAGAGAGAGGGACAGAAACACTCTGTACTTCCACTCTAAGATGAGAAAAATAGGAACAAAAACAGTATACGAGGATTGAGTATAAATGGAAGCTAGTGCGAATATGTGGCCTTGGTAAAAGAGGAGATCAGGAGCTTCTTCATCAACATATATAAAGAAACTGACCAAAATCGACCCACAATGCAAATCCCTCCTTTGCAGCTTATATCAAATGAAGCCAACTGCTTACTGATAGACCAATTTTCAGAGGATGAGATAAAGAACGCGGCATGGGCATGCTCTCCATCAAATAGCCCCAGGATTGATGGATTTAATTTCTACTTTATCCAGAAACACGGGGGTGGGGTG
>JAOYMZ010023246.1:0-34274 GCA_025802335.1 Pinguicula primuliflora | reverse complement strand
AAGAGAGGCACATGGGAAGCATTCAGATTTAGTTCACTATCTAGGACAAACAGAACACTACAGGGGAGATTTTGGACATACCCTCATTGCAGTCGGTTGAAATACTTTGACGCTAGGAGGAGGCTTTGGATGGGCTGCCAACTGACAGTGATCATGAAAGAAACGAAAGAAAACTACATCAAGACCGAAGCAAAACAGAATTCACATCAAGACTGAAGCAAAACAGAATTCACATCGGGTATATTCAAAAGAAAGAAGTACAAAAATGAGGAAGAAAGTAAGTGGTCTGAAAGCACCATTTATTTGGTAGAATCCGTTAAAGATATATACAGATACAATACCACCTCGATATAAACAGCATCTCAGGGATCTCCACGATAGAGCATGTAAAAGTAGGTTGGATCTCCTCGATAGAGCAAGTAAAAGTAGTTTTTGTGTACCAAAGGGGTGTGGAAACAGAATAATATCATCAAAAGCTCTTCCCACGACTCAAAAAATCAATAGTTGCAGAATTCCTTGTTTGTCACCAATAGTTGCAGAATCTCTTGCCTGCCAGAAGATAGTTTTTTTGGCTGTTATTACGGCTAAGAAAACAACTTACATAAGGTGCTGCATGTAGGTAGAGGCTGCATCAAAAAAATCAAATTGGTCATGCCCTTATAATAATTCTTTCCCTATAAATCAATCATTCAAATTGGTCATGCACGTAGGGAGAGGTAAATGTGGGTTGATGTCAAAGTAATTCTAAGGAAGAAGAAGGGACAGAGTTATGGAGGTGAGAGAGGGTGATATCAAAAAAGCTACAGAATGTAAGAGATTGAAAGACTGAAATGGCCCCTCAAAAAGTGAGGAAAAAACTGCAGGCTCATATGCTGACAAAAATGCCCTCCAGAATTACTTGTCGTTTGGTGCTGTGGAATCCAAATTTACGTGGCCGTTTTGGGATCGATTTTGCAATAACTTTGAAAGCAATTTCACAAGGGACTATGAGCCTAGGTTGCACATACAACAAACTAAATAACAATTTTAATTCCAACAGAAACCCTACCTCATATGATGAAGAAACAATGCTGTCGATCATTTGAGCAGTCCTGTGGCTTGAAGCCCAGGGTCCAAGAGGCTACTGGTGTAATGATGCTCGAACCCTCCCCACCCCCACAGCCAACACCCCCTCCATCCCCACCAGCTCCAACACATCAGAGAATAATCAGAAAGCAACAACACATTACTCTAAGATCGTCATTCATCAATGTTATCAAGATGGAAATCTTGATACCACTTCAAAAACCCAATTCTGCCCACTTGCAGTAATTTATAATCTGAAAGCACTTCACAAAGATACAAAAGCAAGTAATATTGTTGAAACAAAAGAGCCACCAAAGCAAAATAAGACTCTGGTCTCTAAAGATAAACTAACAGCATGCTTATCCAAAAAAAAAAGATAAACTAAAAGCATATTAATCCAAAAAAAAGATAAACTAAAAGCATTGATAGTCACTCAATCTGATATTTTGGCAAGGTGCAACAGCAAGATGTACAACTGTCTCTTCTGGTACAGTCAAAATAAAAAAAAAAGGGTCAAATTTCCGGTTAATCACATCATCAATATCCAACTTACATTAAAAGCACAGATGATAAACTCTAAAGCACGAAGAGAAAATTGAAGGATTTTAAAGTACAAACAACACCAACAAAAAAAAAACCCAACTAATTTCAAATTGAAATTGCAAACAATTCAATCATTGAAAAAATTAAGAACACACAGATGCTGAAACTTGACCAATAACTAATATCAAGATTAGTGAATGATCATCTTGATGACGAAAACATATTAATGTTGCAATGTATTAATCTGTTACATACATTTTCTTTGTGCTGTTGAAGAAAATGGAAACAAAGCACAATGATGTATCTCGGCATCCAACCTGTGATACAAAAAGGAAATGATTAATGAGGTTTGACGTGCAAACCTTAAAGCAAGATGGACATCAAATTGAAAAGGTTTTGATTAAAAAGAATACCTGATAAGACCAAGGAAAAATAGTATGAACTTACTTACGAATGGAGGTTTGCAAGCGGTTTCCAACTTACACATGAAGGTCTACCTGAGCATGAACTGTTGTCAAAGAAATAGTATGAAGTTTCTTGAAGCCATGAGGAAGTTTGAAATTTACTTACACATGAAGGTCAACATTTTAACATAATGACATCAACTGAGCATGAACCGATCTCAAAGAAGTAGGGTGAAGCAGAGTCAAATGTGTACGATATTCAGCCAACGGAAGTTTGAAATTTACCCGTGCTTCAAAGCTGAAAGCTTGTAATTTGAGTGCAAAGCTGAAACCAAACCCAAAAGTCATAAGAGCACAATCTACGCATTAACCTTATCCAACAATGGTACACATAATGACCATACTAATATGATCATACTGAAAAGCTTCGTTACCAATAAAGTTAGATCCACAACCACTTGACTTCTTGGCAAATGATTCTAGGGCGTAATCTCAAGTCTAATATATACATAAAAAATTAACAAATACGCGAACATGAGAAGAAAAACAATGGTATCTTCCGGACCCAATATAAGTCCATCATAAATCCATTTTTCAAAGTAAATAAACTAAATAATGTTATACATTTTGCAAAGTAAATAAATTAAATAACGGATTAATCATTTCATTTATTCATTTTTCAAAGTAAATAATTTAAATAATGCATCAACTATTATATATGAATGACCTTCAGAACCAGTGGCAGTTAAATGAGTATCATTGTGTCACATCACTTCTATTGTGCCCAAAATCAGTGTACTCCATTTACATAGCCAGTAAGAGAGATTATTGACACATGCAAATTGCCCATAAGAATGAAAAACACCTCTAAGTCATGCAATATGAAATGCAATATGAAATGAAAAACAACTTGGAGCGTTCTTCATAACCCCTGGTTTGTGATTCGGAGGGGAGGCATCGGCAAGGCAACAGAATTGCAGTCGTTGAGAGATGGAGTCGCCATTCCTCTTTCGAAATTCAAAGACCAATTTGAAACCGTAGAATGGGGGTCGAGAGAATCCATAAAAAAAAGTTAATAAATTCAGCAAAATGAAATACCCGAATTGTGAAATCACCACCGTTTCACTCCGTCATAACCCAAATTATGAAAATGAAACTTGCTGAATCTAATAAGAAACAGAGAAATAAACAAACCAAAAGAAGGAAAAACGATTAATTGTCGTTGAAAGAAAGCAAATCCAGATTAGTTGTCCATATACATTCCATATAACCAATATCTGAAAGTTGCTCATGAACCCATATATGAAAAATATGAATTATTAGCAGAATAAGTATAATAAAATCAGAGTCTGTGTCCAAGATAGAAGCCTACCCGCTCAGCTTGAAGGTCAGTGGGTTCCACCGTCTGGGTCAATATAAGCTCGTCCTAAATCAGGTTACCTCCATTAAATGCCTCTAACAATAAGCCATGAATGAAGACATAACAGTGGTCGACCGAACCGAAGGACGAAACTGTCGATAGACCCGACAGGCTGATCTTAATTATGAGGAAGGAACCAGTTGCGGCATCACTATGTATAGGAAAAAGTTGAGAAGCGTAGTTGAGAAACTGAAAACACAAGGTTATGTTACCTGATACCGGAGAATTTGGCAGAGAACGCGAACAGGGGCTGATAGACACTAATCTCCAAGTTGGAAGGGAAATAAAAAAACTTGCAGAAATTGTTACCTGTTGCCGGTGATGCCTCCTCCACCGGACACAACGGTCGCAAAATGGCCACATCAACAAACACTACGATGGGTGCATCGCCCAGGTAACAGCAAAATCGAAGGTTGACAATAGAAATATGCAGAGCCATTGATTTTTGGAAAGGAAGAGGCGACGTATGGTTTACCGCTTTGAATGCTCATGAATCTCGATTGGTGCATTTAAGAGGCTGAAATGAAGAAGGGCCGACTGAATCGGTGGCGACGGAGATCACTCCAAAGAAAAAGACGTAAGAAAGAGAATGCAAAAAAAATTGAAAAAGACAGTAGTTTTATTCAAGAGACACATTCGAGAAGGTGGAATTGATTCCGCGTAGTGGAAGAAGAGGAGGTGCGGCCGGTGATGAGAAACCTGGAGCAGAAGATCAAACTGACAGAACTGCTCCCACGTCTCAAAGCCTCCCACGTCAGAAAGTATCGGCCCGAACTTACAAAAATATGCTGGTATGGGCTCGAAACTTTGGCCCGACAAAAACCATTCAATATTGTAATATAGAGATATTATATTATTATTTTAGCTTCCACTTTCAGCAAACTGCAAGGAAAGAGAGCCCTAGCATCGGCAAACAAACCGCTGCTCGATTCATCCAAAACGGAGCCCGCGTTGTCCTCGCGGACATATAGAAAGAACAGGGCCACGCGGCGGCCCGAGAACTCGGGCCGCGCGCCTCCTTCATCCCATGCGACGCGACGCAGGAATCCGCCGTCTCCTAGGCGGTTGACTTCGCCGTCTCCCAGGCGGTTGACTTCGCCGTCTCTCAGGCGGTTGACTTCGCCGTCTCCCTCCACGACTATCTCGACATCTTACACAACAATGTCGGCGTCGCCTTCCACACACCTCCGAGCATCGCCGACCTCTCGCGGCGTTCGACCGTATCATGTCGATCAACGTCCGCGGCGTGGTTGCCGGTATCAAGCACGCGCCGCGTGTGGTGATCCCGCGCCGCCACGGCGCGATCCTCTGCACCGGTAGCGTGACGGGCGTCGTGGGTGGGCTGGCGCAGCTGACGTACTCTGTTTCGAAATGCTGTGTGTGGGGATCGTGAGGTCCGTTGCACCGGAGGTGTGCCGGAACGGGATTCACATCAACTGTATATCTCCGATGGCTATCCGGACGGCATTCGCGTTGGGTGAGCCGAGGAAGCATTATGAAAGTGTTTGGACGTTGTTTTTATGGGCCAAAAATATAATTAAATATTAGACTGCAATGACAAAAATAGTTTCAAATATTATGATTATCTAAAAATAAAGTATTAAAGTGCAATTAATATGTTTAAAACACTGCACACTATGTATTGTCTATGTGGTATATTGGTAAGTAGTTTATTTCTGATATATTCGTTGACTCCTTTTATTATTGTTATAATAATAATTACTATTATTACCACTATTACTAAGATTATTATTATTACTACTATGATTAGTAATACTATTACTAAGATTATGATTATGGTTTATTATTATTACTACTATGATTAGTAATACTATTACTAAGATTATGATTATGGTTATGATTATTATTAGTAGTAGTAGTAGTATTTTTTTATTTTTTTTTATTATTATTTTTTATTTTATTTTATTATTATAATTAGTACGATTATGATTATGATTAGTGGTAGTAGTGGTAATTTTATTATTATTATTATTATTATTATTATTATTATTATTATTATTATTATTTTTTATTTTTTTTTATTTTTTTTTATTTTTTTATTATTATTTTTCCTCGAGCTGAGGGTCTCCACGGAAACAGTCTCCATATTCTGTTGAGGAGTGGGGGTATAATTGCGTACATCTTACCCTCTCCAGACCCTGCATAAGGTGGGATTTACTAGGTATATTTGATTTAATTTGATTTGGTTTTAATATGTTTAAAACTGAATACTCTGTTCTCACTTTTCAACAATGACGAGAATTCTGCACAAATGTGATCACCCGAAATGTGACATTTAGCAACAAGACAAAGAAAGAATAGCTTCATTCTCTTGTCTAACTTCTAATACCCCAATAATAGGGAAAAATAATTAAAAATATTTTAGGAGCCAATTCCCAGTCAACTATTTAGATTGTCCTTTATATGACGGTTGGAAAAAAATCAGAATTATTTAACTCCTTAATCACTAAAGTTTAGAATAGGTTAGAGAGTTGGAAGACATACTACATATCTAAAGGAAGGGAAATAATTTTAATTAAACATGTTCTTTCTATACATTTATGACTTTGCAACCCACTTCACATGTCCTTAAGGTTCTTGAAAAGTTAGTGGCATATTTCTTATGGGTTTGGGAGGATGGAAAGAAAAAATTACACTGACAAAGTTGGAAAAGATTTTGTCTTCCTACTCACGAAGGTGGGTTGGGAATTAGGAGGCTAAAGTACAATTCCACTGGCTTTAGTATGAAACTTTGGTGAAAATTTAGGGATCATGACTCACTATGGGCAGTCTTCATGAGGCAGAAGCATTGCCCAAAAGATGCTCCTGCTAGGGTAGGGCTTCTAGCTAATTTTTCGATGTTTGGAAGCGTCTGCTAAGTATTAGAGACATTATGAGAGAAAACACAAGACGGAAAGTTGAAGTAGGGGATATTAGTGTATGCGGGGATAAATGAGTAGGAGGAACTCCCCTTAGGCAACATCCATTTGCTGAGGAGCACGATCTTCAAGTACATGAGCTATTTCTAAATGACTCATGGAATACGGATCTCCTCTCAACTATCCTTCATCCTCATTTACAGATTATTTCCCAAGCCTTAGAGTTAGAAATTCTTCTAGGCAAAGACACGCAGATATGAGAGGTAGCCTCAGATGGTCAGTTACCAGTAGCTCGGCTTGGTCCTTAATTAGGCATATAAGTTCAAAAAGATCTGGAATATTAATATTACAGGTAAGGTGAGTTTTTATATGTGGAAAATCTTGCATGGTATAGTTGTTGATTAAAATATTCAGGCTCGGGGTATTCTACTAATTTCTAAATGTTGTTGCGGTGACATCCTCCCACAATCTGAGTCTGCTAACTATCTATTCTTTGCTAGTGAACTAGCTGAAGTAGTATGGGGGCCGTCTAGTCAAAGATGAGCATTGCCTGTACAAGCTATGACTTGTCTGCAAGGCTCAGAAGCTGGAATGCAGGCCAAGGTGGGAAGGTTATGTCCATTTTATATATCTTATTACCCCAAGCGGTATACTGGGAGATTTGAAAATGCAGGTGTCCACATAGGTACAATGGAGTGGCAGTTTCAGCATCGAAGGTGATACTAGACGTTATCTCTTTGGTCAGAGAAGTGATTGTTGCATCCAAGATAGGTGTCCCATCTTGCCTGCGACTGCGAGAGAGGGCCATCCAACAGGACCTCCAGTTGCTTCCCCCTTAAATCCCATGCATCTAGGATCGATAGTGCAAGTTATGTGAAGGAAGGATGTTGGAAGTCTTTTTTACACGAAAGGGTCGAGAACTGAAGGAAGGATCAATCAAGACTGTGTAGATGGAGTAATTCTGGCTCTAGAAGACGCAAGGGGGCACAACACTAAGAACCTTCTAGATGCCAACATTGGGACCAGAGTTAATTCCCGGGGAGGGGTTCAATTAGCGGGTAGGCATTCACATACATCCTTGTACAAGAAGGTAAGTCGGGTGTCGTATTTTTTTTCCTTTTATTGGATTTTTCTCAAACCAGAGGTTAGCCAGAAAAAGTTTTGAGGAGGCGAGACAGTTTACCCTCCTTACTTAGTGGGCTCGAATGGGCAGGAGACGTCCAAGTATAATCTGAATTTAGGTTTTTTCGGTGATTTATTAGTTTCATTCAATGAGTAGAAAATTACTAGGTTTTTATTTTAAAGCTTCTTTTATTTTAGGCCGAGTCCATTCGTTAAATCGTGTAATCTTTCCACATTCATTATCAATAAAAGCAAATGTTTATTAAAAAAACAGAAATCTATTCCATCTTCATGTGTTCCCCTTTATACTGACTAATTATCTGTTTCTTCTGGAACCGATATACAACACCATTTCTGCACCGTAGATGATGTGGAGCGGATTTTATTATTTGTTTATTCAACCTTTACGCCCTCACATTTTGTTTCTTGACTTTTAGTTAATAAATTAATATTATTTTATTTTAATAAATTTTCTCTTTCTATATTATTTAAAATTGAATATATTCGGCGAACGACTCGTAGTTAGCCAAAACGGAAATTACAATGATCAGCGCGTCATAATCTTACATATGAGATGTGACTGCATATCGTTCCGATGTACTAACTATTAATTATTATTTTTTATCTATTATTGGCTTCAACCATAAGCCAATATGTGACATGACTACATACTGTTCCGATGCACTAAAGTCCTGGTATAATATCAAATTCAAGTAGCTCAATTGTTGAGCTGAGTACCTTCCAATGTGAAGGTACATGGTTTCGATACTTTTGTCTATCCAAAAAAAAGTCTAGGTATAATTATGAATATTTTGAAAACAATGATAATTTTTTTCAACTACTCAGTTGCTGAAAAAGTTCACATATCGGATTCGGTACACTCAATATCCGGTACATGTAGCATATTTGAATATGAAACATTCTATCAATGCTATCGAAATTGGCACAATAACTCGAAAATGGATACATTCACAGCCCTATAAATATGCAAGTTTTAACACAAGTTCTGAAATTACCCAAAAAAATATAAGTTTTATACATAATTAGTGAACTCAAAATAAATTATACCTCCAAACATTTTCAAATATCGTACAGTATATCCCGGGCCATTTCCCTTACAACCTGGATTCTAATCCTATTCGACGGTCAGAATTAGAACCTGTGGCGAAGTCACTACTATAATTGATAATTTAAAAAATTAATTAACAGTTAATACATCGGAACGGTATGTAGTCACATCTTATATCGAAGATCATGGCACGCTGATCATTACGGTAATTTCCGTTTCTGCTAACTGTGAGTCGTTCATTGAATATATTCAATTTAAAATAATATAAAAAGAGAAAATTTATTAAAATAAATAATATTAATATATTAACAAAATATCAAGGAACAAAATCTGAGGTGGAAATGTGCGTAAAGGTAAAATAAACATGGCAATGCTACTCATACACATTTTATTGACACTATTTATTGACATTACGATGTGGCAAACATCACAATACAAGTTTTATTATTTGTCTTTAGTTCTTTTATTTTATTTGTGGTTGTAATTGTTGACATATCATAATGTCAACAAATAGTGTCAATAAAGTGTGTATAAGCAGCATTTTCCAATAAATAAATAATAAAACCTGGTCACGTCATATTCGGTGTGGAAGCCCTTTGAAGCGGTCATGTATATCGGTTCTGATTTTTTCCATACAGGGTAAAGGTATAATTTGCTAATCATTAATGGCTTTCTTCAGTACATTCTACTTGATTCTTGCAGCCATGGTAACACCTTACGAGCTGCAACAATCTCTGCTCCGCCAGCATTGCTGCCGGATCCCATTTCTCCATTATCTACACCACCAGCATCGTCTATAGGTATATACCCACTTTTCCCTTCACCGGCAGGTTCCGAGCTCCCTCCATCTGAATCCTCAATCCCCTTATACCTTCATGTTGAAATATAATTGTCCCCGACAAATACATGTAGAAGGAGAGATTTAAATAGGAGTGTTGAATTAATTAGGAATGTGAATATCCTCCTCAAAACCCTGATATCAAGGTGATTGGATGTTCAAGCATAAGCCCACCTAACCCTGATGCAATGGCAGCTCTAAGCTCGAGCTCAGCACTTTCGCCGGATGGGGTATTGCCAGATTCTTCATCTGTTAAGCTGAATCTGCAAGTGTTCATTCTTGGCGTGCTTATGTTTGGTTTGTTCTTCATTCTTGACTTTTTTTCTCATCCAAAAAAAAAAAGTTGACATGGTCTAGTTATATGAGGTATGTTCCTTCGTGTTTGTGATTTGTTTGCTGCATTGTATGTTAGGGTAGGTTTAGTAGTAAGGATGAGCGAGATATAGTGGGATGAGAAAAGATATCCGACGACGCAGTATTATATAGGATTGTAGGGGTATATGATTAACTAAAAAAACCGAATTATCCCCAAATCCCATAGGTTTAGAAAGGAAACTTAATCCATCAAAATTTAATTTTTTTCCGGGTCAACCGAGAAAATTTTTCCCAAACTATCCCGGTTATTAAACACAGGATATAGTAGGATAATATTTTAAAATTTCACGATATCCTGATTACTAAACTGGGCCTTAGTATACAGATTGGCTTGGCATTTTGATGAGTTGTTCTTACACAGAGAATAAGGATGTGTTGCGAAGTGTAATTTGTTTGGCTCCTTCATGTTATATGACATTATTGTTGTGCTGACAGTTCAATTCAAACACAATCCAAATGACTTTCTTAGCACACACTACCCGAAGTTATGAATCTTTTCCCTAATTGCTACACTATTATAAAACAGGAATGAAGACGCAACACTCTAAAGAGCAACTGATTTATCCTCTGATTTAGCAAATCTACTGAATAGCCTGCCAAGGAAACCTTCCTCCAATGTACTGACTTTTGCTCTCTGGACAACATGTTTTTTTTTGAGTACTTGTAAGATATCCTACCGTCCGGCAGCCAGTAGACTAATCCTCCATCCCGGGTGAGCACACTAAGTGGTAAAGGACTGGCCAAATATTTCTCTCCATTCACATGGGTGGGAATCGAACTCCAAACCTCATGCTTAAGGGATGAGGTGCTCAACCACCACACCAAACATGTTGGTTCTGGACAACATGTTTTAGCTACATTCTTTCTGAGAATCGCATTCTCTTCCTTGAGCAAGTAGATGGCTAAACTCAATTGCCTGATAACTTCTCTTTTCTCCTCATCTTTCTGCTTAAGTTGCTATTCTTGCACCTCGTGTTCTTCTGTTAGCTTCCTTCCATTCCATAACTCATACGGAGTGGTGGACACACTTTTACTTGGTACACAATTGAGAATATTTATTCCGAGAAGCAATGCATATTCTCAAAAGTTTATAAATAGGTCAGCTTGCGCCATAATGAACCTAACCACGTCAAGTAAAGTTCGATTCCTGCATTCCTCAACAACATTTTGCGTTGAAGTGTATGGAATAGTATGTTTCCTTACAGTGCCCTTTTCATCAAAATATCCTCTGAACGAATCAGAAAAATATTTGCAACCACGATTAGTCATTGAAGTGTTAACTTCTCGACCTAATTGTGTTTCGACTTTCACCACTTAAGACTTGAACATATCGAGCCTTTCATTGCAGTGAGATAACATGTACACGTAACAAAAACGTTAGTAGTTATTTGTAAGATGAAAAATGGAAGCCCTATGGCATACTTTATGCATATGGACAAATGTCGGGATGAACTAGATAAAAAGAATTAATGACTCGATAAGCTTTACTAAAAAGACTTTTGCTAACCTTGCTACCTAGGCAAGGTACACACATGAGCAATATAGCCTTTGAGTTGAGGTTTAAAAGACAACACTTAGCTAGTCTATCAAGCCTATCTTGATCAATCAAGTCTAGCAAGCCATTTTACAGATTAAGAGTTTTACTCGCGTTGGAGATTGAGACAATGGATGAATTATTTAAACTTATATAAATGTCATCCAAATCTAGAACATAAAAATCATGTTTGTATGATTCACGACCAAACATATTTTCGCCATACATGATTCTTAAATCATTCATTTCGAGATTAAAATCAAATCCCAAAGATATTAACCAAAGAACTGAAATTAAACAACAACAACAACGTATGACAAGTACAAAGATGGTATCATACAATAGCAATATGTTGTTGCCACGAAGCTGGAATTTGTAAATGCCGATGTCAACCCCATAGTTATACTTTGTGTTCCATCACCACAGTGATGAAACTCGATAAACCTATCACAGTCATTTACTGCGTATTGGTTAGCTCCTAGTGAACAATCCATATAGGAAAGAATTGCAACTAATGCATAGGAGCATTGTATAACTCAGGGTTATAGCGAATGAAAAATATATTTCTAGCTTCGGGACATAACCCGAGAGAAATGATATTTCTTTTTGCAGTTGTAGCACTTCTTATGCGCTACATTCTTTGGGCCATTTTCCCATAAATGTTGTTTGTGTATCTTCTTCTTTGGTGAGATTTTCTCAAGAGATTAGGGTCTCCACATGAGTCGAAGAAGGCACAACCTTCATCTTCTTGCTCAATGCACTTAGCAATAGTAGCAAACGTCTTGATACTCGTATTATAAGTCAGTAAAATTGTGAAAAGAGTCTAACAAAAGTCCTCCTTTTCATTAGTTAGTGAACAAATCACATCAAGTATCTTCTCAAACTTATAAACGTTAATCCCCCATCCTCTAATTCACACAGAATAGAGTTCATTGTTCTAATATATTCCATTACTGATCGACACGAATCGATCTTGTATTGGAGCCAGTTCATATGCAAGGTAAAAAAACCTTGAGTGTGAAAACTGACCATATAACACATCTTTGGGTTTTTCGAAGGCAAAGTGTTCAGAACATCTTTTTCGTGTAGGAGAGACATATTCTTCCTAGCCAAGATGTCGCAGTTTTAGCTTACTGAACTAATACTTGGACTTACACGCCGTCGCACCCTCTAATTAGACCCCAAGATACACGCCCTATGTAAAGCACATCCCCATGATTAGAGCTTAGGATCCACCACTGCCTGTCACACCGTACGAACAGATTGTTGTGATAAGTGTCACAGCAGGGAGTCATGTGATTCAACTGATGATGGTCTTTTGTGCTTTATTTTCTTTCTTTCCGTAATATTTTTAGTCACAGAAGCATATTTTATCACATGTTCGAAATGTGTACACAATGCACTTTGAATATTTAAGATGAATTTGATAAACATGTTTGATTTAAAACATAAAAAAATAAAGAAGGCCTACCCCAGTGAGAAGGCAGCCAGAAGGAATGGAGCAACAGTCGGCACTTTTTTTTTTGGATAATTAATTTTTTTTATTAATTTTGTATGAATTTACAATATTTTGTGGGTTGTTTTAAATATCACCCACAATTCTGTATATTTTCATTTCTGGCCCTTTACTTTTTCCATAAATCTACATGACACGCAGCATGACCTCTCTCTCCTCTTCGTCCATTTGTCCCGTTTTTGCACAAGTGTTCATCTGTCCAGAAGTGTGTATCACAGCTGGCCAGCTGCAATTATTTCAATTTCAATATCACAACTGCAATTCTGCAGGGAGTCATTCCATTCTTTCAATTTCAAACTCTCTGTCGCCCTATCCCTCGCCGCCTGCGGAACTGTTGAAAGAACAATCCAACAAATCGGTTCTATAGTGAGGCGCCTGTTGTAAACCTGGACCGAATTGGAAGAGAAATTGGAAGAGGTATTAGAAGAAATTGGGGAAAAATTAGCATTCATCAGAAGACGAGAAGCAAAGGTTCTTTCAGAGGGGAAGGATTTTGGAAGAATTGAATAAAAGAGTCTAGATGTAAATATTCTCATTTATCCATACTCCCTTTCGTACACTACACAATACATATTTATACAACTTTTTTCATTTGTCTATTCTACCGCTTCTTCTTCCAAAAACACGACTTTACGAACCAACATTTGTCTGAGGATTTTTTTCTTCATTCACGTCCAACCTCCCCTCCCATCTCAATTCAACAGATCACCAGCAGACTGATGCTCATTCCTTCTCCTCCATCCCGTTCTTAATTCTGGGACATGACAGCGCCTCCTGTTGGAATCAACCGGTCCAACAGGTGCTGCAGCTGGACTGGAAGTTTTCTGCAAAACCCTTTTCCGCTTTGGGTTCGATACATGTGGAATTTGATGTTATGATGAGGCGCTTGGGGATAAATTAGGGGTTGGCCCGGGACCCGGCGACCATGAGTTGTGCTGGTAACAGCCTACGCAAAAAAGAGGATGGGGAGTATGTTGAGAAGCCTGGTAGGAGATCAATTGAAGGAATTTCTTCTGAGGGATCAAACACTGCCATAACAGATATGTCCATTGATGAGAGAGTGTTCGTGGACCCAAAATCTCTTTTTATTGGCTCGAAAATTGGTGAAGGCGCTCATGGGAAAGTTTATCAAGGAAGGTTGGTATCTGTCTTATCTGTCTCCCGTTGTTACACTTACCTTGGATGTATATTCTAGTCTAGTACAATAGTTTTGTTTCTAATCTGTACAGAGAGAGGTCTAATTTTTTTCTCCTGATTCACTCTTGTCTTATGCATACAAGCCTGCCTCAGTTGTTTTGCCGGCTATTCCTTGTCAGCATTAGTTACTTGAATATTAATGGAACATTGTTTGCAGGTACGGTGATAGTATTGTTGCCATTAAAGTTCTTAATCCCGGTAACACATTAGAAGACAGAGCTGTCCTTGAGAGCCATTTTGTTCGAGAAGTGATGATGTATGTCCAAAGTAAAGCATTTGAACCTTGTCAAGGTGAGCAATTGGTGTTGAACTATTTCCTTTGAATTAACTATGGGACAATTGTTTCCTTCTGGAAGGGATTGATTATTGATGCATGATTAGGTTATTTATGCTAAATCTGTACCCATCTGTCTATTTATCTGTTTTCGCTTAAGCTACGAATTTTTGCAGCTTCTAACCTTGGTTGGCTCAACGTGACATTAATTTTTGGCAGTTCATTGGAGCTTGTAAGGATCCTTTAATGGTGATAGTTTCGGAATTGTTGCCTGGATTGTCACTTCGGAAGTATCTCAGCAGCCTGCGTCCTAGGCAGTTGGATCTGCTTGTGGCCGTAAATTTTGCTCTTGATATTGCTCGAGCCATGGATTGTTTGCATTGCAACGGAATTATACATAGAGACCTAAAGCCTGGTAGACATGCTAAGCTGTTTATGGATTTGTCTTGTGATTTTGTTGAGACAAACAATATTACTGACACTTTATTCTGATCTGGATTGTCATTTCATTCTTAGTTTCAACTATTTAAAGGTGTCTCTTTCTCATAAATCATGAACAGGATCATTCCTTTGTCTTTCCATGAAACCCGGATTTTCTCTGCAATTCTGTAAAATGTCAAGCATTTCTGTCGTTTTTCTCATTTGTATTTTTTTTTCTTTTTAACTGTTGTCTAACTCTGATACACGATGCTTTACTGTATCATTCATGGCCAGCCCAGTATAGTTGTTTATTAGCTCCTGTAAGCTTCTTTTTGGAGGTACAACTGACTAAGAACAAATATAATTGAATGCTTTGGTGCAGACAATTTGCTGCTCACAGAGAATCATAAGTCCTTAAAGCTTGCAGATTTTGTTCTTGCGAGACAAGAAACTGTCACGGAAATGATGACTGCAGAAACTGGAACTTATCACTGGATGGCACCTGAGGTTTCCATTTTTCTTTTCTGATTAGGCTGCAACAAATTTAACCATACCCATTTGACTCTACTACACAGAATGTGGTTCTATTTGCATTTCTCGTCTTTTTTTTTTCTTCTCATGTCTATCAGACATCGGTCATGCCTATATTTAACTAATTCCCAAGGAAATATGCGTTACTTCCTTTATATCCATGAAAAATATTCCAGTAGATACTGATGAACATGGTATTTTCATCATTTGGATGCACCTTTCAGTTGTACAGTACGGTCACACTTCGTCACGGGGAGAAGAAGCACTACAACAACAAAGTTGTTGTTTACAGTTTTGGCATTGTGTTGTGGGAGCTGCACACAAATTGGATGCCATTTGAGGGAGGGGATGTCAAACTTACAGGTTGCTTATGCTGCCGCATTTAAGGTGCTAATATCAGTGGATTTTTCCATATTTGTTTCTATCTTGAATATGTGACCAACTGTATGCAGTTTGTTTGGTGAATTTATCCGAATTTACAACTATTCATAGTAATGTTCGGGAAACCAAGAGGTATTGTGCCCCACGAGTAGCTTATATTTCAGGACATGTTACAAGTACCGAGCAGAAATGTTCTTTTTAGCTCTTGCTGTGTAACATAAATTGTCATTTGTCTCAATCTTGCATAACGGAGGACTTTGATGATTGTTTTAAATTACCATGTTATTGTATCTGCTATTTTACTGAAGAATTTCCTTCTGTTGTGTAAAATGCAGCAAGAGAGACCTGGACTTCCAGAAGACACTCCATCCGAGCTCGCCTACATAATTCAGTCCTGTTGGGTAGAAGATCCCCATATGCGACCAACCTTCAGCCAGATCATTCGCATGCTCAACGAATTTCTCTTTAAACTCACACCCTTGCTGCCATCATTACCAGAAACCAACTCCGGGTCGGATGTGACAAAGAATGGTGCCATTATTGAGTTCTCAAATCGAGCAAAAGGAAAATTTGCATTCGTAAGACATCTCTTTGCTACAAGGATTAGAAGGCCATACAGTAATCTGGCTTAAGAACAGATTAATTCAATTATGATTGTTGGATTTTTCAGGATACAAATAACTATATAATTTATTAAATTTTATTAATCTAATGTGTGACGGCAAGGATTGGCTATTCGGGACCAGAAAAAAATTGGTCAATCCCAGGGGAGATGCCCATTGTAAATAACTATGCACAGGTTGTTGCAATTAAAGGAGACTGGAGAGACCTATTGAAAGAGTTTAGGGGGCGTACAGTGGAAAAAGAATTGTATAGTGTGCAGTGTCTATGTGGCACTGCAGGATTGATGTGATAGGTGAGCCAGTGTCTAACATTTTTACGTGGGCTCGCTGACCGGCCAATCCTGCAGTGCCACGAGAGCACTGCACACTATACAATGAATGGCCTCATTGTATACTCCCAAAATCCAAAGTGGAAAGGTTCCAACAAGCTAGGAGGAAGCAGCGACGCTGAATCAATTCTAAAATCGGAAAAAATGATAGTGAAAAAGGTGCGAAAAACATGTGAAAAGACAAATATGCCCCTAAAAGTTCCCCAAAAAATCCAAACTTTCCATGTCGTTTTTGCAATTCGTATGTCGTTTATCGTTGTAAATTTTGTCATTTTACCCCGAATTATTAAAAAAATAATAATTATTAAATTATAAATGCGTCGAAACTATATGAAGTAATATGGAAGGGCACGACGCGCTGGTAATTATAGTGACCTCTATTTTGGCAAACGATGAGCGATGCACCGGATATTTAAAATAATAGTAAAAATAAAAGGTGTATTAAAATAATAATAAAAATAATAATATAATATTACAAATTAAAAAAAAAGGACAAGGCCTAAATGACGGCAGGCTACTTTTGGATTGTATGATAACTAGATTATAACCCGTGGCTAAAGCCACTACACACCAAAAACGAATCCAATTCAAATACATTGTAGCAACAATGAAACCATTATATATTCAACAATAGTATAGTAATATTGTGCTACCAAATGCTGAAAAACATGTATGCTTATGTGTCAAGCAGTTTGAATTTTAGTTGTATCTTCTGTGTGGGAGGAAATAGTGCCGGCTCTTATCATAGACAGAACAGAAGAAACATTGTCCAACTCAAGGGAGGTTTTTTCAAAGATAAGTTTTCCCCTGCTTAACATGAGAATACAGGTTGCAAAGCAACAATTGCAGAGGATGTGACATTCGTAATTGTTGAGCAACATAGAATATTGTGCAATTAAGCAAAGTTGAATACGTGTTTTTATAAAATGGACTGCAATGTCAACATAGTAGCCGAAGCATAGTCGATGAATTATAGCACCATCTGAAATTCAAGCAAAAACCAACTATAGAAAATGCAGCAAGATCAAACAACATGCTTAGACAGACTCATGGTACAAAACAGAGAGTAAGAAACAGCAGGGAAAAAATTGTGACACAATATGATAAGATGGGCAGTCAATCAAAAAATGCACTAAGATGGTAAGATGGGCAGTCAATCAAAAAATGCACTAAGATGGTTTGAGTAAACTTACCCAAATCAGAAGCACATAGTAGAACAAAAATTTGAGCTATGAATATCATGTTTCAGTAACAATATTAACCAATATCATCAGCAACAAATGTCACTATCAATTAAGAAAGCAGGGCAACCAAATACATATCCGAGATAGATTTCCAAATACAAAGTGCATAAATTCTGCATAAAATACAAATTGTGCTTGGTACCCAAAAAAAATTGAACGCATACAGGGAGACCAAAGAAGAAAGCATAACCAAAGAAAAGTAAAGGAACTAAGAAAGTTTAAGGCACTAAGAATAAAACACCCAAAAAAACATAAACATACAGGGAAACCAAAGAAAAATTTGGACAATAAAGTCCACGTGGCGCTCGTTTTGTGCGTTTTGTTCAGGGGTGTGATGGATTAGTGTATAGTTTAACATCGGCAATTGTATTGTTCTAAGATATTTCGTGTATTCACTGCAACAATTTATCGGGTAGATAACTTTTTTGAATCCTCTTTTTGTATTAGCATTTCGAGAACAGCGGTGAGTGTATTGGATCGATGTTGTTTCGATTCTGCTGATCTCTGTTTGATTCACTTTTTCTACCTTCGCAGGTATACAAGCCGTTTGAGTAATGTTAATGTCGCCATTCGCAATTTGTAGAGGTCGGTATGACGAATCTCTGTTTGTGTTTTAAACTGCTCTTTAAGCATAATTCCACTAAATAGAAATAATCCATCAATCACCCGTTTGTCAATTGTTCGCTTACTTGAGCATATATTTGGAGTCATTAAAATTTGAAACCATGCAGAAAACGAAAAGGATTCAACCAACTTCTTCTTTTAATCTGTTCAGGTGAGCTAAGAGACTCATGTTTGCATGATGCTGTTTTTAATTGCCCATTTTCAATGCATGTTCTTTTTCCTTTTTTTTTATTTACTTGATTCGCTCTTCGCTTTACTCTAAACTCCTGTCTGCAAGATGCATATTGGGTATCTCTACTTTAGACTAGAATATAATAAGATCAAGTATGTATACGGAAACTAATGAAATCAAGTGGGTTGTTACTGGATAAAGTAAGAGTAACATCAAAAATAAACCTAGCATTTTGTTCAAACTCAAAAGATTTCAATTTGACAAATGTAGGTAACGCGGCAGGTTCATCAGTGACTGTGATGAGAGTTTCCTCACTATGAAATATGAATCACTACCACAGAGAAACTCGCTAATCCCAGAACCTGGAAGTGTAATATTGAGTTCACCGATTCCAGATTTGTATGGTTTGTGCCTGAAAGTTTACCTGAATCAATACAATTGGAGAGAATTAAGAGCACGTTACACAGAACAAAAAAACAATCTACCATGAAGATATAGTTGTAACCACCGACAAATGTGAAAGAAGACTAATAAACTCATAGCAGTTTCGACAAAATACATTAGCAATGGGGAGGCCATTATCATTTGCATTTCCACAGAGAACTTCGCTAATCCCAGAACCTTTTTGCCCATTACTTGAATATTCAAAAGTGATTCTGACGAAAGAGAACATGGCAGATACATGAAGATCAAGACCTCAGCAAGAACAAATGCAAATAGAACTGGGGATATACATGAAATTAAGGAAGCCGCATAAAAAAGCATATGTGATAGGCATATATATATATATCTTCCGGATGTTTAAAATTTTAGTATCAGTTACAGGGTGGAGACTAAAATGCTGCAGATTAAAGAGAATGAAAGACATGAATGCATATATAAAAAAGGTCCATTAATCTCACTGTCCATAAGACGAAAATGAACCAATCACAATCAGGCTCTGTGAACAAACCTAAAAAGACACCAACCAAAAATAAATGAGAGAACAAATTTGCAAAGAAAGAATTGGATGGCCCAGGTGGGCCACCAACACCAACAATGCTGTTGGAGAAAAACAAAAAATCACATAACCTGAGAGAGACTACACCACAACCCTAAGTTTAGCCCCCATCAACAGTTTACAGTTTACTACAGCAATCCCACCCAAATATGACTCAAAAGGCAGTTAATTACGCAAAGAGTTGGAGAAAAACAAAAAATGATTAGAGCACACATATCAAAACCTCAAAACAGTTGAAAGGAAAGGCCAAGCATATATAAATCACAGAATCTAAATCCAGCAATAAGCTGAACCTAGCAAGTCGATTTTGAAAGGGAAAACTCACTGCAGAGGAACAGAGTAAAAAATACTTCCTAAAACATAAAAACAAAAGTAGAAGAAATATTGTGATGTATTTTGTTAAGATCTCATGAATGGGTGATCAAGGCATTAATGGTGCATCAAGATATTAATCCACACTGGGCTCAAGCTAAACAAGTGACATGACATTGATCGCACATTGCTCAACCAATCAATATTGGATTCTGAAAAGAGGTTATCCGGGGAAGCTTATTCAATTGAAACTCCAGACGGGAGTGTTTTTCTAGCTACAGCAGCTAAGAGAGAAGATCGAGGTTATTGTCAATAATGTCTTGTGTTGGGCCTATGGTCACCATGGAATACTGTTCTGGTTTCCGTATTCAAGAGGTGATACTTCTCACCAAGAAGGATTCTTGCTATTGGACCCGGAACAGAGGATTGATGAAGTCAATCAGCAATTCAGATCCCCAATTCAGTCCTTGGACAGCAACAGCATCATCGTTTGGGAATTTGCGGACTTTTATTGGGAGGCAAGAATACAAATCTGGTGCAGGAGGCACGATTCTGTTCTTGAGTGGCATCGGGTTAGTTCGTGGAATTGAGGAGCGAAAGATGTCGACGCTCTCTTTTGTTTTAGCTATCGTGGCCACTACAAGAGAAGTTAAGAGGCTGTTTTGCAAATTTTGGGATTCTGGTGGCCTGTGTAGACTATCGATTGGCCCAAATGGCAAATTCCATGGCTGGACTTGATGCAAACAAGAGTGCTCTAACGAACAAAATCCAATATGAAATCCAGTGGCCAACATGATGCTCTAAGAAAACGAACGATTAACATATTAACCACTCTACAAAACGATGAACAGAACCAAATCAAACATTAAAAATCGCATATAAAAGATCATAAAAAAGAAAACATTAAAAATCGCATGAGGATACCGGTAGCACTCCAACGAAGCAAGTGCTTTCAGCTAACTAAGATATGCTTTTGGTCTGCTCCTGCAAAAATATCGATGATATCAGACATTTGATAATGAAACACATGAAACAGTTAATTACAAAATGGTATCATCTTTTCACATATTCACCTGTAATGAGACGCTGAATATCATCTCAAGAACATGGTTAAATATGATCCTGCATGCTTTTTGGGAGATAATATAGGAAAAGCTCATCCTGATAGAGGTGGAAATTTGGCCCCAGTGCGCCGGTGCGGTGCCGGTACGCGGAAATCGGTGCACCACGTGGTGCATGGCCGCGGCGGTGCAAGCCGTCCCACGGCAGTGCGAGGCGGTTGCACCGCCAGTTTCACCTCTACATCCTGATATTGAAAAATAAAATCTAAATGCATATACAAAAAAAATCAATCAAAATGTTTAACGAAAAAGAATTTCCTAAACTTTCACCACCAAAGCTATAACCCCGAGCACATTCCAAGTTGGTTCCTGTCCGTTTCATCGGCTTAAAATCACGACAGCAAAGTCTGAACAATCATAAACAACAAAGCGTTCAGTCCATTAAGAGTAGCATATCCATCAACTAAACCCAATCAAAAAAAATGAGGGAAATGAGAGGGAAGAAGCAGACCTGCGCATGTCTTAACATGTATTCAACTGGCATGGCTCTGTAAACAGGTTCATGACAAAATTCACACACCACTTAATAACAAATATAATAACACTTAAACAGACACTTAAGGTCGAAAAAAGCAAACTATTGAATTCGTAGACAATCTAAAATCTATTTAATGGCACATTATCACACCTTAAACTTTGGATTTTCCCATTTTTTGGTTTCTACTTAATTGGTAGTGACGCCTTAACAATACATTATACACTTATACTTTCCCTTTTACAAATCCGAATTGCCTGGAACTAAAGTACCAACGAATGCAGACAAAGACATTAAAACATAATTCTGGAGGCAGCAAATAACCATTGCACAAACAAAACTCCGAAAAACCAAAGTCTCAACCAAAATGAAATAAAATCGTTTCTTACGAAGGGTGGTTGTTGAAGATCTGAGTGTCGGCCATGGTCAATGTCCCAAAACAAAAACCCTGGATTTTGTGAAGATTGAGAAAAAACGAAAAATTAAAAATTAAATAGAACAATAAACATACAGATACACTCCTTAGTGAATCCAAGTAGAACATTAAGCCAAACAAACGACCTCAAGTGAAACTTACTCATATTTCTCAGAACCCATGTGACGTATGATAACATAGAAGCTTCTGAATTTCATATAACAGATAAGGTGATGGCGGGCTAAGTAATGCTTCTTCTCCTAACCCGCTTTCTGATCAGTAGGTATTAGTTCTAGATCCAGGTATGGATTCATGTCGATGAAAATATTCTCCGTGGATTTAGGCGCTCGATTGAGATGAAGTACTCCTAAACGATGTATGGTTATGGGCGCCCAAGTTCCAACCACCAAGAAAACAACAATCTCAGAGCCACCGAAAGTAGCACAAATTGAGAGCGGCAGACGAATTGTGTTTGAGGAAAGAGAGCAAATGTGGAAGATATAACACTACAAATCTACGCATCAAGGGACTGGACCAATTGGAGAGGAACACGTGCTACGCGTGGAGTGGACGCGCGGGCAGATAGCCCAAGTTACACTGTTGACTGCTGTAGTTTCGTTATTTTATGCCTTCGCGTATTGAGCCCCGTTTATAAGATAAATTTCACAAAATTCGTGGGAATCATAAAAAATTTTAGCATTAACAAACATTACATTGAAATCAATTGAAATAAAAACAACGTTCGTCATAGAGGAAGCTACAATTGCTCCACCCAACAATTGTGTTGCTGAAGGAAAGGTTATGCAAATAAGTATAAGAAACCGATGGATGCATAAATAGTCTAAGTAGAAATGAGTGTTCTCTAAATATACACGTGACTTTGAGGATGTTAAGTTGATGACAGATCATCATGTGTATAGCGGAAGAGGTCCTTAAAGAAAGAAAATAGAGAGAGCAAGCCTCAGTAATATTGTAATATTGTTCATTTATCTGTTGTATATCAGAACAATTGTTGTTGTAATTAGGGGTATAAATGCCATTTTTGGCAAAATGTTACGTAAGTTACATATCGTAAACAAAGCTGCTATATAACCAACACAAATTGGTGTTGGTGGATACCCTAAACCCTAAACGACGTCATTTTTCACCGTCGGCCTCTACCATCAAAGCTGCGTGCATTTTTATTATTTTAGGTATCAAAATTTAATATAACCACTTTCTAAACCATAAAATAAATAAAATAAGATTAATATTACGGCGGCTTCGCCGACGAAAAACGAAAACCCTATCCTATATATTCCAAAGTCTAAATGCTATAAATTCTAAACTTTATAAATCCCAAAACCCGAAATTTTACTAGATTAATATCATGACGTTTTGCCACCGAAAAACTAAAATCATATCCTATAAACCACAAAGGCTAAATACTATAAACTTTATAAATATTAAAACCTAAAAATTTTACTCTGTTCATTTTTTAAAATTAATATTACGGCGGCTTCGCCATCGAAAAAATACAAAATCCTATCTTATAAACTCAATAGGCTAAATGTTATAAAATTAAAAATACGTAACTATAAATTTTGTAAAACCTTTATTTTTTAAACATTTTTATTATTTTTTCCAAAAAAAATTGTATTAAAAAATAAAACACAAAAAAATTAAATTAATGTTTCATGTCCCCAAACGGTGTTGTGTTAGTGTTGGCCATTTGCTGGACAATAAATTGGGGATCATGAAGTATTATTCTACCGAAAATGACAAATGATCAAAACGTCTACCATTTTCTCTTTCTAATAGTTTACTAGCATCCTGCATCTTACCTGTAATTTAAAGTCACGATCATTATAAAGGAAAATGCAGCTCGCGGAAAATTTTTTATCGTTTAAGCATAAATTATTTTAAAATAATTAAATAATAAGTATATCAAAATTATATGAAGTCACATGTCATATGAAAGCGCACGACGCGCAGGTAATTACGATAGCCTATATTTCGGCAAACGATGAGTGGTTCGCCGGATATTTCATATTGTAGTAAAGTAGAAAAATTTATTAAAATAATAATAAAAATAATATTAAAATATTCCAAAGTAAAAAAAAAGGAAAGCCAACTCACGAAAGCTAATGACATGACTGAGCAAAACGACGGCATTTGTTTTGTGGAGGAATGATATGGCAGACGAAAATTTGCTCACGAATGGCACACGCGTAACAGGTGTTAAGAGTTGAATGGATGAAATTTTGGATGTGATGTTTAACACTTTTTTGGGACGGTGGCAGTTGGATAGAGTGTGCAATTCGTCCCCTCATTTTCGTGAACTATATCATTTTCGTATTGTGTGTGTGGACTGTGGCGAGAAGAGGAAGTCGTTTCAAATAATGTTTTAATATATAGATATGGTTAGGACTTGGACCAATTTCCTAGTATTCATATGATAAGGAGCTTCGTTATAAAAAAAAAAGAAAATATGATAAGGAGCTTGGCACTTATCCCTAGGCACACCAAACCTCACAGCTCCGTTCGAATCTCCGAAAAACCTTCTGCACTTCACGACTATGGTGAGTTAAACTCCCCGGTTGCGTATTAGATGCCCGGGGAGCTATCTCCAATGATTAGGAACCCAGGACACTAGATCTAAGAGCAACTGTGGCCCCCAACAAGAACGTATATTCTCAGTGTTCGATCCTCCTGCGGGAAGAAATTAGAAATGGAAAAGCCTTAGCAACCGTAGAAGACCAGCATAGGAAACCCCCAATGCATCCTGAATCCAACGCCCACAATAGTAAAGGAGCGGAGGGGACGACAAAGTATAGGGCTTCTGTTCAAAGCCGGCTTGGGTCGAAGGTTGAACGGATTGAGGAAGAATTGGAGGAAGTTCTAGTCTTCTTCATCACTAAAGAGAGAGAGTCATTTCAGATCCTCATGATATAACAGACTCTCAAGATGAGGAATGGATAGCAATATAACAACGTGACCTACAGAATATAAAAAATTCCCCTGAACTACCTCCATCTAAGGATAGCAATTGTGGAGTATCTATAGCAGGAGACATGGAGTGAAAAGAGTGAAATAAAAAATTCCCCTGAACTGCCTCCATCTAAGGAGTGCCCAAACTCAGACATTGCATCCCAACACAGGAATTTCATGCTGAAAGGAAAGGAATTGGAGAACCCAATATGTGTAAAAACTGGTTACCTTGGAAAGAAAGATGACCATACAGAATGCTACATACAATAAGCTGAGAGTTGAATGGCAGGACGCCATGGAAAAATCGATTGAGGATCATGACAATAGAAAGAAAGGAACGGATGAAAATCAATCCTCCTCCTCCCTCTCGGCTAGCGACATAATAGCCTCGAACTCAAGAAATTTGTGAAACGAAGCCGAATCCACCTTATAGATAGGGAAAGCAATGGGGATTGTGCATCAGAATACAGAGACAGAGGTACTTGAGGAATTGATCAATTTGGAAAGAAGAGATAATTATGCAATACTCATGTTCCGGGGTATCACAATTATTGAGTGAAGGAAAACATAAAAAGACTATGCGGAGAAATAAACGATTGGAATAAGACAAGGACCAGTAATGCACACTTAAAGCTGTTTTAACTTACAAGATATCCACTTACAAGCAAAGAACACATTGGACACATCTCAGGTGTCTATCCAAGCCAGGAACCTACAATGTCGGATAATTGATTTGGAAATACATGAAGCTCAACTCTGGGCCAAAAAATCAAGAATCGAGTGGCTCAAAGAAGGGGATGCCGACACTTAGTTTTTTCACAAATGAGAACTGCGAAACTGAAAGTATAATCTCATTCAGGGAGTATGGAAAAATGGTGAATGGATCTCGGAAGTCAGCAAAGTAAAGGAGTATTTTAGGTCACATTTTAAAAGCAGATTTACAGAACCTGCAGACTCAAGATCTAAGTTGGAAAGCCTTGAGTTCAAACAGATTACAACTGAGGATCATACTATACTGATCACCTAGTTCAGTGAAGCTGAAAAAGTGACAGCTATTGCAAATTGTGACAGTTCAAAGAGCCCTGGCCTAGACGGGCTGAATTTTCGATTCATAAAGCACTTTCTGCCAACGCTTAAGAGTGAGCTAATTGATCTCCTAACTAAGTTTCAGAGGAATAGTAAAATAGTAAAAGGCAGGAACACAACATATATATCCTTGGTAGCCAAAATAGACTCCCCAGTCAAAGTCTCGGACTTCAGACCAATAACACTAATTGGTTCAGTGTACAAGATTCTAGCAAAAGTCCTAGCCACAAGAATGAGTAGAGTACTGGACAATGTAATATCCATAAACGAGCCTGCATTCATCCATTCAAGACAGATTATGGACGGAGTAGTGGTTGCTAATGGGACCATCTCAGACTCTCAAAGGCGGGGAAGACCTATAGTGGTCCTAAAAATTGACTTCGGGAAGGCATTCGATCTGGTCAATTGGAGTTATCTTGACAGCATAGTAGAAAGGATGGGATTCCCCGAAACCTTCAGGAACTGGATAAGATCATGTCTCATTTCAGCTACCTCGTCAGTGCTAATCAATGTTAGTCCAACAGCTAAGCTTAAGTCCACCTGTGGACTTAGACAAGGGTCCCGCTGTCACTGTTTTTCCTGATTGCAGCAGAAGGACTGTCAAGAATGCTACAGAGAGTTGCAGAGTTAAAACGAATAGAACCGTTGAGCATTGGTGAAGGAAAAACTGAGTTATCATGTCTTCGTTTCACCGATGAACCATTCTGTTTGGACAAGCATCATGGGAAACCATTATGTGTTTCAAAGCAATACTATGGAATTTTGAAATGGTCTCTGGCTTGAATATATACTTCAACAAAGTGGATAAACTGGAGTACGCATAGCTGAACAGAACTTAACTGAAATGGTTAGCTATCTGAATTGCAGAGTCTATACATTACCACTTATATACCTGGGATTTGCAATAGGTGGAAACTCCAAGAAAATTGGTATTGAGAAGTATACAAAAAAGATTGCGTTCATGGGAGAATCGTTCACACTTTCAGGTGGAGCAAGGGTTGTGTCCATTTACTCTTTGTTGCCTACTACTATAGCTTTCTCCGGACACCTAGAACCATGTTACAAAAGCTAGAAATGCTAACTAGGAATTTCTTTTGGAAGCACACAGCTGAGAGTAGGAATGTACACTGGATATCCTGGGGAAAATAGCACACACGAAAATCGAGGGAGGATTGGGAATTTGACAACAAGAACCTTTCAACAACGCTCTTCTCGAAAAATGGGGAATTATGGATACAAATTCTAAGAGCGAAATATGGCAGGAAAGGGAAACTACAAATAGGCTCACAAATAGAAATTAGGGAAGAAGTGGTAGAGGAAAGGAGAGGACGAGGGAAAGCTTATGAATCACGATGGTGAGGAGAGCTGAAAATGTACTTAATGCGAGTTGGTTTCAATCAAACAGAAAGAAGTAAAGGAGATGAGAAATTCACCAAATTCTGTAAGGAATCCTGATTATATGATGTACTCATAATCCCAGACCCTATCTAAAAGCCAAAACGAGAGGCGAATCAATTAAAAAAACGTTTGGGAGCTGGAAAGGGGACATGTGGGAATGGGAAATAGAGTGGAAATGCTGGAGTATCACAAACCATTAACCTATCTTGATGCTGTGAAAATGCAGGAACATAAAGAAGACTTCTGGAGATGGCGCCCAGAACCTGATGGAATCTATACAGTTAAGAATGCGTACAAAGAGATATTCGATAGGGCGCTACTGCCTTTCGAGGCTGAAATGGCAGGAAGACTTCAGACAGTATGGCAATGATATGTTCCTACCAAAGTCTCAACCTTCCTTTGGAAACTCCCTCAAGAGGCTACCCACGAAGCACAAGATCATTCAGGCAACAGAGAATATAGATTGCATCATGTGCGGAGACGATCAAGAGACTGAAAACACATCTTCAAAGAATGCAGGAACACTATGTGCATCTGGGAGTATATACTACAGTGACTGAATATACAGTTGGCAATACAAACAACCCCTACAGACTGAGTTCTCATCACTCAAACCGGAAGGGATCAGCCAACAAGCATATGGCTACCGATCTGGGCCATCACTGCATGGACCATTTGGATACATAGGAACAAGTTGCATTTTGAAGGAGCTACTAGCTCTCCGGATGAACCGTTGAAGAATGCAATATTCCTTTTGTGACATCGGTATAAATCCAAAGCCAAGAATCATTTTTCACGCACTCCACATCATTATGGGTGTGCTCAGAACGTAAATAATTTTATTGAGCTTGAAGGGCGGGTAGGCCCATTTTGTAAATTGTGTTGTGTACACTTGCCACCTTATTTTTTAATGAAATTTTTACTTAACCAAAAAAAGGAACACAATTTTAGGATTTTTATTTTTTTCCACCACAAACTCAGTAAGATCAAAACAAATATCTTAACACCAATTTCCTCTGAGAGTGCATTCTACCGGTATATGTTAATTGTTATCCATTTGAATGTAGAATTCCCATGCTGGTCTCTTTAAAATTGGATAAGTATATTCAACACATCATCTCTTGAGAATCAGCGCCACCATTACTTTAAATGCAATACTTCACTTGTTCTATCGCCAAAGCATATTTGCAAGTTGTCTGACAGGGAGCCTCCAAGATTCTTCAATCACAGATCTAATGAGATGATTCTAGAGGCATTTTCACTGCATTTGACCCCTGTCCAACCGCAGCATGAGCTTGGCCTGAGGGCTGAGTTCCAGCAAGCAAAGACCAATCATTCAAATTGCTGGATTCATCCACAAGCTCTGATTTTAAGATCAAGAGAGCATCTGAGAGAGAGGATCAGCAGCTGAATTTGGCACCATGGGCATCAAAGAAGCCATCAAAAGAATGAAGTACAAGTGATGGAAAATCCCCATTGGAACTTGCGGAAGAAAGATGGTCCTCAATAGCTCCTTTATGTGTTTTCTCTGTGTTTTGAGGAAAGATGCATGGGGACTGGAGAAAGAAAGTTTAGAATATAACTAAGATTGCTTTTTTTCATGGGAGATAAAGGAGGGGTGGGTCCTTCGGACATTTAAGCTAATCCGAAGACTAGCTAAGAACTTTAACCTACAGTGGCTGAAAAAAAATCAATTTCCAGAAACAAGATTAAAGTTCTTAATGGTTTGGAAGATGCTTGCTTGGAGAAACTGGGCAAACAATTATCTATAAGCCAAGACTGAAGATGCCCTTTAAGTGACAAAGGATCAACTGTGAGGAAAAAGACAATTTGATTCGAAACAATCTACTGTACTGTAGGCTCTGTTCCCATCAGTGTTACATAAACAGAGATAATGAATAGTGTGCCAGGTACTGTGGGGGTAGATGAAACTTCTATTGTCAATGAATGTGGATGAGGGGGGATAAAGATGCTGATTGAGAGTGAATATGTCAAAAAAAAAAAAAAACTCACATTCCCACAGGTTTGACCAGCAACTTTATACATATATTGGGCAGAAACCCCATTTATGATGGGTTTAAATAAAAAAAAATTGCATCTTTTTAAAATTTGTATTATTTACAGTGGAGTTGGTCTAATTTTTTTTTACATTTTCAAAGAAAAAAGTGTATTTGCACAGGGTATCGAATTTTGCAACTCATATCCCTGCCGCTCATATCCCTGCCCTAAACCTCATATCCCGCCTTTAGGCAGGGTATAAGTAGGATAGAATGTACGTTACTATTACACCACCTGTAAATAGGACGGAAAGATTTATTGGTAGAGATAATTGCATTTAATAAGATCACAGTTTTTCTTCCCTTGCAAATGCAATAAGTGGTTCTTGTAGCTCTGAGCCATTTTACCCTGCAAAGTCTGTGCCCTTCACATTTCTTGTTGCAGGTTCATGTATGAATTCAGTATCATAATTATTTGAGAAATGAATGTGACAATGTTTTCATCAACTGCCCCGTCTTCTGGCTCGAGAATCACATGATCATGGAGCTCTTCGATTTAAGCCTCCACTACATTCAAAGAATAAAGATACTCTCGTAACATTCAAATTTTATTAAATCAATGAACAACTTGCACTAAAACGCTGAACTCACATAAGAAAATTACAACTTGTTACAATCTTTACCACATCAAATGGTAAACCCATTGTATTTCTAGATACCATCATAATTCATAATACATAAGGAACTTAGTTACAACAGATATATATAAGTACCTCATGCTTCAAGTTTTACAGCGGAATCCAGCTGAAAGCGATTCAATCGAACAGTTCCAAGCATGTATTCTGGGGGGTTCTGCCTCTGCTCTTCCCTGCAAACACGGGGAAACACAGTATTTCTTGCATATGGCGGCGATGTAGGAAATAGCTATATTGATAGCAGGAGTTTCAGAACTATAAGATGAATTTGAAGATATTCAGAAGCAAAAGTAGGCCTTGGAATGTTGCTACATTAGTATTTAAGCATTCAGTGTTGCCATAATTTCAGTCCATCTTCAGTGTTGTGTTACCATGAAACAATAGGATGAGGGGAGAAAAATATACACTAACCTCTATAACTATTGCCAGATCAACAACAATGCTTGTGATGTATCCAAGAACAAGACCGATGACTCCCCTTGCCACAGAAGAAGAACCAATATCGACATCAATCTGCAGACATGATGATCAATTAGCAACCCGGTCTTTACGAGATCCGAGCACCAGTCAAAGAAAAAGTATCTAACCTCGAGAAAGTTGTCTTGCCTGAGGTAATCGCATGTCAATGCTTTTCCAAGCAGGCAGGCTTTTGTTCCAACAGCACGCTTCACCATCCAGCAACCCCGGTATTGAAACACAGAAGTCAGATATTCCGAGTATGCCAATGAATCCAAAAATGTCAAGCATATGACCATGATCTTCACTTCGTTTTGGGAATGATGGAATTAGTTATATCAGTCCCCTCAATGAATTTATCCAACAGTGAGTTCTTGGTCACTTGCCTGCCTGCGGCATAGTACATAACGAGGCTGTAGTTTGGTTTGGCTGGTACCTGAAATGCAGAAAAAACAGTATAAACTTCTTCTGATTGAAAACCTTTAGTGGCAGAACATGGAAGAGAACGAAAAAGGGTGTGAGAGATCTGGAGTTCTTATGAATAAAAATTTTCTCAGCTGCACCTATAATATAATATGCTTTACCTTTACTGCAGATTATTAACGTCAATCAACACTATGTGGGAACAAAGATGACTGTTAAACGGAAACGTAAGGGCTATTTCATATGTTAATACAGGAACTCAAACATCATCCTTTCAGTTGCTCATGGTGATGATATTTCTGCTCTTAGACAAATTTGAGTTATAAATATTAAAACAAGTTTCCAAATAGATTTTAAACATCGGCAAGAGTTTTCTTTGATAAGTATAAGTGAACCTCAAGATTGATGGCAATGATGAACGGAAGCTTTTTCCCTGCATCGCTCTGCAATATGAGAAGATATTAGCAAACCTATAAAGTGACGTAATTGATTAAGATGATCCAAAGAGTGCGACGATAACAAAGAGGAAAAATACTTAAACACACTGCTGAGCACCCACTGCTTATACGGGGTCAACAGAAACCTGTGTGTTTCTGTGCTTAAGCGGTGCACAAGCGGTGTGCGCCCAACGGTGCCGTATGGCAGTTCTGAACAAAGAGAGTTAAAAAACAGTATTCCTTTAAGGCCTTTCTCAACATACTAATACTTAAAGTAGCAATGAACGTGGCATGGTACCAAAAGGTGTATCACCAATATCAGTTTTAACTCCAGAAGAAACACTTCCAACCTCAGTGTGTGTGATCAAATATAAAATCATTCTTATGCAACATTCGACTAGAAAAAGACTAAGCCTAAGCAACTAAAGAATTAACAACACGCTAATTGAAAATCACCAACTCAAATGTAGGACCACTATATTCATGTGCCCAAGAATACAGGATTGATACTCTAATAATTAAACTATTTTTTACTCTTCTCACAAAATACTCCATTTTGATGTTTGATTTACCTCAAATTGAGATTCATCAGCAGAATTTTCATGTCTTGAGTTACAATCAAGGCTATTAGAACTAAGAGCTTTGTTATATTTTTGCACTTCCTTCAGGCGGCTAATGTCCTGCTAAAGATATAATCTAAAATCTGACGCAGAGTTTATTCCACGTTGCATGAGCTCAACTGCTACAGATCATTTTATTAGAAAAGCCGTATTACGTTTCATCTTCTCTAAGATCAAGAAAGTTCCAACTACTCAGTTTTGCAATGGCTTCCAAGAATATGTTATGCCTCTTCTTTCTCGCCAGTATTCTCTTATCAGCCTTTCCTCCACCGGCCATCTCATATTACCCACCGGACATTACCAGAGGCGGGGAATGGGCCCTCTTGCAGGAATCCATCGGCATTTCGGCAATGCACATGCAGCTCCTCCACAACAACAAAGTCGTAATGTTCGACCGGAAAGATTTCGGGCCATCGAACATGACACTCCCCGCGGGCAAATGCAAAGACGACCACGGCAACGTTTCGGAAGATTGTACTGCCCATTCCATACTCTACGATGTTGTTTCCAATACATACCGTCCGCTCATGGTGCAAACCGACGTCTGGTGCTCCTCCGGCGCCGTCAACTCGGACGGGATCCTGATACAAACCGGCGGTTATCTAGCAGGAAATCGTAAAATCAGAGTTTTCGCACCGTGCGATGATGACGCGTGCGATTGGATTGAGTTGCAGCAGAACTTAACCGTTCGGAGATGGTACTCTTCCGATCAGATTCTGCCGGATGGAAGAATGATTGTCGTGGGTGGACGAAGGGCATTCAGCTACGAGTTTTTCCCCAAAATCCCATTTGCAGAGACCGTTTTCCTTTTCCCCTTCTTGATCAAAACTACTGATCCGAAAGAGGAGAACAATCTTTACCCATTCTTGCACCTCTTGCCCGACGGGAACCTCTTCATCTTCGCCAATCAGCATTCCGTTATTCTGGATTACAACAACAACAAAATCGTCAAAGAACTACCGATGATTCCCGGGGAGAAAAGATCATACCCGGCAACGGGTTCGTCCGCCATGCTGCCGATTGAGTTAACTCCCACCGACAATGGGTCTCCGTCGTCTCCATCGGCGGAGGTGATGGTGTGCGGCGGCGCGGCTGGTGGAGCATATGTGAAAGCGTTAACAGGTTCGTACGTGGCAGCCTCGAAATCATGTGGTCGAATACGGGTCACGGATCCTGACCCGAATTGGGAGATGGAGGAGATGCCATTGGGTCGAGTCATGCCCGATATGTTACTCTTACCAACAGGTGATCTAATATTCCTGAACGGAGCAGCAAAAGGAACAGCCGGGTGGGATTGCGCTGACGACCCTGTTCAGAACCCGGTCCTCTACAACCCAAAAAAACCCGACCCGACAGAAAGATTCTCTGTGCTCAACCCTACCACAATCGCCAGGATGTACCACTCTGCAGCTATCTTATTGCCAGATGGCAGAATCCTAGTCGGAGGCAGTAACCCTCACGTGAGGTACACCTTCGCCGGCGTGAGGTACCCGACGGAGCTGAGCTTGGAAGCATTTTCCCCACCGTACCTGGCCACCGAGTACGCCCATCTCCGCCCTTCGATATTGACGATTGAGGGCCCAAACGGCGAATTCCTATCCTACGGTGAGCAATTCGCGATTACTTTCAGTTTAGGATTGTACGCGTCAGCACCGGACTGCAGAGTGACCATGATTGCACCGTCATTCACGACGCACTCGTTCGCGATGAGCCAGAGGGTACTGGTGTTGTACGTTGTGCTTCAGCAGCAACTTTCCGCCTTCGATTACAAGGTCCTCGTGTATGCTCCTCCAACGCCTAATGTTGCGCCTCCGGGTTATTATATGTTGTTTGTGTTGAACCAGGGTGTACCCGGTCATAGTGTTTGGGTCAGGATCGGATAAATGATTGTTTAGGTTCGATTTTGCGTTGAAGAGAAACCAGAAGAATTGAAGTCTGATTTTCTTTCCCATTCATATTAGTCTAGAAAGATCTGTTAATTCATTGAATTTATGTGTGTAGGGAAATCAGAATTATGGGCGGAGCCACCGACACGACACGGCAGCTCAAAGTGGCGAGTACAACTTTGTTCGACTTTTGTTAAGCAGAATTGTGGCACAACTTGTCACGACATTTGTTTGTTTTGTTTAAAGCCACTACTATTAGGGCCAGTGTTCTAGTATTCGTAGCGTGAGCAGTTTTTCGGCTTCGCGACTTCTCCAACACTCGTTCCAGTATGGGCACAGGTAGGGCTGTAAACGAACAGAGCTCACGAACAAGCTCGAGTTCGGCTCGATAAAAGCTCGTTCGTTCGGCTCGAAAACCTTAAC